>CM074503.1:8824128-9081556 GCA_037389245.1 Oryzias sinensis | reverse complement strand
ATATATATATATATATATATACATAAGGATATATATAATATATCTATATATATAGATATATATAAGGAAACCTGGGTTCGATTCCCAGGGCAGAACGAACAATTAATGGTAATGGAAAAAATGGCAATGGGGGAATTACCATAACAATGACGGGCAATTAACATCACCCAGTGAGGGTCCTTGGGCAAGACCCTTAACGCTAATGCCTACCTCACAACAATAACAATGAACCACATGTAATGCCGGCTCAGACGTCGCCCGGCCAAACAAGGTCTCCGTCAGGTGTTGAGGGACCAGAGCACCCTGATGGAAAGTGAGCTACTGGAACAAGATGGAAATGGATTAGATGTGTGAACAAGGTTCTGTTAGAATGCTACTACTCAAGTAATCCCACCCAGTGGGTTTCATGCAAAGAATGTGGAAATAATGGATGCTTTCCCAAAATAAAGGCTAACTGCCAAACAACTGGTAGCCCAGTGCTCTAACATACACAAACGGCAACTCCTATCACAACATGAGATTGAAGCGATACAATACAATGCCATGGGAGAGCCAGAACAGCAGGTCAGAGAGGAGGTTATACCACACTCCCACCCTGAGATTGGGTACACAGCCCCAACAACCACAAATACGCTGAGCAAGGCAGCAACTGACCTGAAAGACAAGATCATGTCTACAAGGAACACTAGGCAACCCCAACACCAGCTACAACGGTTAAGTTGTAGCTGGTGTTGGGTGATGTACCGCCTGAAAGTCTACTGGAAACTGTGAATGAAGCATTGAGGGCAATTCCTACCACAACCATCACAGAAGCCAATGAACTGGTTTACACTTCAGCAGCAGTGATCCTTGAGATGCTTGGCTATAAGAGTAACCATGGGAGAAAACAATACCCACCATGGAAGCAACAGTTAGAGGCCAAAATCAAGGCAACTCGGAGGGATGTGAGTAAGCTGACAGAGGCTCAAAGAGGTACAATGAGAAAGCAAGTACCTAAGAAATACAGCCAGATGTCCATACCTGAAGCACTGGAAACTGCCAAACAAAGGCTCCTAGCCTTGAGCAGCCGCCTAAAGAGGTACACAGGAGACAATGAAGCCAGACGAATAAACAGGCTCTTTGCAACTCAACCTGCAAAAGTGTACGCTCAGTGGCAGGGTCAAAACAGCCGAGCAGAACCCACCAAGGCTAGAAACTGAACAGTACTGGAAAAGTATATGGGAGAAAGACACAGCACATAACAGCAATGCCCAGTGGCAGGTCTCTGTGAGAAAAGAACATAGGAACCTCCCTGAACAGAATCCAGTAACCATCACAGTGGCAGACATCCAAGAAAGAGTCTCAGGTATGAAGAACTGGACAGAATCGGGCCCTAACATGATACATGTCTACTGGCTAAAGAAGCTTACCACACTCCACGAGCGCCTGTCAGCACAAATGAACCAGCTGCTAAGAGATGGGACTCACCCCGAATGGCTAACGGAAGGGCAAACTATCCTGATCCAGAAGGATCCTTCAAAGGGTGCAGTCCCAACCAACTACCGGCCAATAACCTGTCTGTCCACAACATGGAAGCTCATGTCAGGCATCATTGCAACCAAGATAAATAGGCACATGGATCAATTCATGAGTAACACACAGAAGGGCATTGGTAGAGACTCCAGAAGAGCCAAACACCAACTCCTGGTCGACAGAACAGTCGCTCAAGACTGCAAGTCATGACACACCAACCTGTGCACAGCCTGGATTGATTACAATAAGGCCTATGACTCAATGCCACACACATGGATCAATGAATGCTTGGAGCTGTACAACATCAACAGGACTCTAAGAGCCTTCATAGGAAACTCAATGAAGCTGTGGAAAACCACCCTTGAAGCCAATGGGAAGCCAAAAAAAAGCTGTCAAATGTGGGAAATACCAAGGTGATGCTCTGTCCCCACTGCTGTTCTGCATAGGTCTGAACCCCCTCAGCCAAATAATCACCAAGACTGGCTATGGATACCGACTCAGAAATGGGGCCAACATCAGTCACCTCCTATACATGGATGACATCAAGCTATATGCTAAGAGCGAGCGTGACATTGACTCCCTGATCCACACCACCAGGATCTACAGTACTGACATTGGGATGTCATTCGGGCTCGAGAAATGCAGCCGGATGGTGACAAAGAGAGGCAAGGTAGTCCACACAGGAGGGATCTCACTCCCAGAAGGAACAATTGCAGACATCGAGGACAGTCACAAGTACCTTGGAATTCCACAGGCAAATGGCAACCTGGAACAGGCAACAAGGAAAGCTGCAACAGCTAAATACCTCCAACGAGTAAGGCAAGTCTTGAGAAGCCAGCTCAATGGCTCAACAGCTCAAACGTCCAAACGATGACAAAATTACACTAAATTTAACTTGCAAACATTTGTGAACATAAGAGTTTGGAGTTAACCTCCTTTCTCTCCTGAAACTTCACAAGACCGTCAATATCAGGATTCAAATCCTGTGCAGAAACACATTTACTGTCATTCAAGTGTGCAAAACACAATGAAATGTCCATTATTATTATCATTCATTATTATAACAATCTTTTCCTGGGGGGTATTCCAGGAAGCATGTTTAAACTAGCCTGACTTTGAGCCTGAACTCTGGCTGAAATCCACCTGAACTTGCTTACTCTGGGTATGTCGGTTCCAAAAGAACAGATATGAGTGGGCGTAATTACGCTCGACTTGGTAACCCTGGGTTAACGCACGGTACATAAAGACATTCTCAAAAGGTCGCCGATTTCTGGAGTCACCATGGAAACGTGTGGAGAAAAAAAAAAGAAAGCGCGACACTTGAGACGGAAGTGAGACGGAGTCTGAGATTTTAATGACGGCGGATAAAAATTATAAGTCCATCAAAAAAGTAAACACGGCTGAAAAATAATTTAAATAATTTAGTTAAATTTATTCAAACTCAACAATTGTTTATACAACTCAAATTTACGTATTTATCTAACTAAATGTCACATTACTCCATTAATCTTTTTTCCATCTTAATTACTTATATTTCTTGAACTTTCATATGTCTAAGTTTGAACCGGCAGATGTGCTCATTTTTATAACAATAAAAAGAACAGGAAAAAATTGCACGGAGTGCAAAAACTCATTAAAGAATTTTCCATCACTGTCATAACAACTTCAGGTGGTAGGGGTGCTATATAAACTCATCATCCTCTTCTTTACTCTCACTCATGGTGCAGAGACGTAAGCATAGTAGGACAAAAAAGCTCGGCAAAACACGGTGAAACACAGTAAAACAGCTATACAACTAAACACATTTTGTAAAAAACCGACACTTAAACCCAAATCCGTCCAGACAGGCAAAGGGAATGATATCCCAGAATCCCTTGCGGTGCCGATCTAACAGCAGCATCAAAGTTACACCTACTTAATTGAATTAATTTGAACGAAAGGAAAATAATTGTCTGAAAACTACGTGTTATTTTAAAGGTGACCTAACAAAAAAAATGATTTGTCTTAATTGAAGCAAATAATTAAGTTAGATCAAAGTAAAAAAGTTTATCTTTCCAACATCCATATGTGGTCTTATCACCCTCTCATGGTGGAAAAAGTATTATCTGAGCTTCTTCATCCACTAAATCATCTTCAAATGGACACGCCAGCTGCTTCACCTCTCTGAAAACAAACTAAGCTTCAACTAAACCTGCTCCAGACCAGGTTATGTTCAGAGCATGAGTTGCCATGGTAACTTGACCTACCCTGAAACATACCTCCATTTCTGGAACCGAAAGCTGAGGTTATCAACTTCCTTTGCCTCAAACTTACCGTGGGAGCTAGCATAACCTGCTTTCTGGAATACCCCCCTGGTTTCTGCCTGAATTTTGTGGCAACACCTGCCTTCTTCCTGACCTTTGATGGAAGCGCCATCGGTGACCAAAATTACTTCATGTGACCAGTTCACTCCAACATCGTCCAGCACAGTAACTGACTATGAGTAACTGACGTAGCTGACTATGTCATCAGTTGTGGTTTTGTGTCCATCATTCAAGAAACTACACTGTGACGGTCTCTTCAACACCACTAATAAATATGCACAGCTGTACATATCTGTGATGTTGGTGCTTTCATTAAAGTGACTGAAAATACAATAAATGACTGGATTCCTTCATATGGCTGCCTATGTTTCCTCAGAGATTTTGTGTCTGGAGTCGTAATTCTTGACAGACTCATGTTTAAGGTAGACTGCTTTTTGGGGCACAATACTTCTGCAGCCTTCAGAATTTTTCAATAAGTTCACCATCAGAAAATGGTTGGGATGTTTGCTCCAACTTGTCTTCAATAAGGTAGCTAGGTGTCACTGCTCCATCACTGACGTCACGGCTGCAGTAAATGCAGACGGTTGTTTATCAGTCCAGCTAATAGTTGCTAAATCCTTTTTTTCTTAAATACAAATGGTGAAACTTTTCTTTGTGGAGAGTCTCGTAGTGGTGCTGAATGTTATATTCCTTAAAGACATACCAAGCATGCAGGTTTGGATTCAGCTCTGTGAACAAATAAAACGCTTTCCATTTTCCTGGAAAGCTCAGGACTTCACTTCAACTTTTTTTTTCTTTTTGACAACATTTTGGTCATTAGGGTGTCACTACTGATCATCCCTCAGTGGTGAGGCTCACAGGGAACCAAACTACTGCCTACCCAGACACAGAGTTGGTAGGTTTCGTTTTTGGCACATGCAGAGTTATGTTGTTTCAACTGTTAAGCTTTTCCTTTGCTCCCCCTAGTGGCGGAATTGCGCATTTCGGTTATTTCTTTAAAAAATCATAACTCGGCACAGGAATGGACTAGAAACTTGCTTTCTTTTTTAAACATCCTTGTGATTTTTACTCTTCATGTGTGGGCCGGACTAAACCACCTGGCGGGCCGTATCCGGCCCGCGAGGCGCTAAATTGACACCCCTGCTCTATGGTGTCAATTTAGCGCCTAAAGAATTGCGCAGCAAAACTGTAAAACTGCGCATCAAAACCCCGAATCTGAGAATAAAAATGCATAAATTGAGAACCAAAACCTATAATTTGCAACCAAAAGCTATAACCCAAAGCACAATCATATTTCTCAGTTTTCTCGCCATTCTGAAATCCTGTTTTTGAGTTGCAGTTTTATTTTGAAATCGTCTTTTTAAGTTGCGCTTTTATTATTTATGACTTACAGCTTTGTGTTTGAGGGGAAGGGGGGGATGCTTTGTTACATGTGCGGTATGTTTGGGAGATTTAGGACTGCGATCCGTCCCGCAACTCTAGGTGAACGAGCTACCGAACTGAGGACTCAGGAGAACCGTGTCTAAAAGTGTCTGTCCAGGCTAGGGATGGGTACCGTGCCCCGGTATTGAACCAACCCCGGGGCCACATTCTTCAAGACCGCAGTACTGTTAAGATCTGACCTGAACGGTTCTGCTATCGGTACTGGAGAAGTTACTTTTTCTTTTTGTGTCCCACAAGCGTTATCTGCCATATTTAACTCACCAAGTCAGTCAATTTTCCGTTTATTAATGATGATATTAATTTCGGTATTCTCGTTGAAGCAGAGAACTCTGTCTATTTGTGTGCAAGGGGGCGGGGCTGTTGTTCAGACAGCACGCGCGCGCGCACACACACAAGACAAGGCAGCGCACACACAGTCAGTGGCGATCTCGTAGGGGACACGTGAGCGCCCTACACTAAGAACACCCGTTTCTGCATAAAATTAATGAAGTTTGCATCAAGCAGCCCCGACCATCCTGTCACCTTGCTGCTACGATGACCGTATGTTGCGCTGTTTGTGTAAAACAGGCTGGGGCGGCGTGTTCTACACAAAACAAACAGGTAGAGAGGCGGAGCTTAGATTCACCGCTTATGATTCCAGACCCGTGACACACTATCAGCTGCTTTCTAATACTAAATAATAATTAATGACTAATGATAGTTGTCTTCCGTAAAATTAATATAATTTATTATGTTTACTGGATGTAAACAAAAATAAATAAATAGAAAGGAGTCTGCATCAAAGTGAATTTCTTTCCATCATCTCACTCAATCCTAACTCTGGTGTTTGACGGACAGAAAAGTCTCTTCAAGGTTGTGGAAAATGGACAAAAGGTCAAAGGAAACATCACGCTTATAAAGAATAAAAATAATTAGATTAAAAAATTAAATGAATTTCCTGTCTGGAACATTCTCATGTATAAAGTAAAATTTTTATTAAAAAAAACAATGTTGTTGCATAATGAGGAAATAAAACACTTTATGTTCTTAATTTGTTATTTATTTATTCATTTTTCGTCCTCAAAAAGTATCGAAAAGAGTACCGTTAAAATACCGGATCGATAAGCAGTATCGATAAGAGTAGTAGTACCGTTAAAACCTTAACGATACCCATCCCTACTCAAAAATGCCTGAATCAAAATACCGCTTCGGGATTGTTTTTTGTGAGGAATTATCAAACGAAAATACACTTAAAAGCTCAAAAAGTTGATTTTGCTTGATATAGGCCCTTTAAAACATAAAAAGAAGAAAGCATGCAGAGTGGAACCAGCGTAGGAGAACAGCAATGTAGAGAACAGTGAACAGCAGTTATGTTCTCCCAAAGTTTAATAAAGTAGAAGTAGGACAGTACTGTATAGGACAGAAGTGAGACAGGCAACACAAGAAACATACGCTGTTCTGGAGCAATTTATCAGAGGGGAGGAAAAAAACAACAACAAAAAAGTTGAAAATACAGTATAAAAACAGCAGCTGTTACAAATAAGCATCATTTTTCATTTGGTAACAGTTTAAGGCTTTATTTATTTATTTTACATTTAGGTTTTAAATTATTATTATTATTTTTTCTTTCAATATTTCTTTTAAAAAAATTATCTTTCAAATGTACAAAGTTATTCTTCAGACGTGTCGAAGTGTCCTTGGGCAAGACACTGAAACCCACCTTGCCTCTGGTAGGTCGGCGCCAGTGATCGGCAGCGGGGCCGCCGCCAGTGTGTGAGTGTGTGCGTGTGTGAATGGGTCTGTGACTGTAAAGCGCTTTGGGCATTGTAGATACAAAAGCGCTATATAAGTATACGCCATTTAAATTATTAATAATTCATTCAAGTTTACGTGTACTTTCAAGTTTAAAAATGTTTTCAAATTTTCTTTTTCTGTTTTTTTTTTCTTTCAAATTTGCGATATCTATTTTTCTAATGTATAATCTGTTTTTTCATTCACTTTACCTGCACTAATGACTGTCCCACTGGAGTGTCTGATTAGCAGGGTTGGGGAAGTCTTGGACACTCTGCGTCCATACATGCGTGATGAGAAGAGATGATGTCTGTTCATGTCAGCACCCCCTCCAAATCTGCCCCTGCTGATAGGAGACTGCAAAGAGATCCATCCATCCCTCTCTCCTCCATTCATTCGTTCACCCTCCCCCGGGCTGGAGGTGCTCTCTACACAGGCCAGAGACCTCATAGCAGCTTGGCCAACGCGCTTTGGCCAGCCGGCACCCATGCCTGGACGTCTATCATGACTGATGAGCTTGAAATCAAGCTTAAGGGTCAGGATGTTGGCTTCAGCCGAGGCTCGTGGGAAATATGAGTGGAGAGGAGTCCAACACTGAAAATGAGTTAAGCAGCAAGCTTTGCAGTAATCAGGTTTTTCATTTGTAAGGGTATGATGTGGGACAAAACTACCTTTTAATTGTATATTTTTCATGAAATAATCCTTCAAAACCTCAAATTTAACATTAAGATGAACATTTTTCATCCCTGAATTTCAAAGGTTGATGCATTATTTTAATGAAATGGCAATGCAATCAGATTTCAACCCAACTCTGAGGTTAAATGGGGACTAACCTTTTGCTGGGTTATTTTAACTCAGGTAAGAAAAATAATGACTCAGGAAAAAATACATGAGTTGGGTTAAACTAAAACCACTATAATCCCCAAAAATTAGTATTGCTCCAAAAAGTTATCCAAAAATATATCCGAACATGAACAACCCAAGAATTGGGTTGAAAAATAATTCAAGAGTGTGTAATAAATTGTTTTTCCTCCCCAGTTTTGATACACGCTGGTTATGACTTTGTGATTGAACTAAGTAAAGTTCGGTACTCCTGATTGTGCTGCCTCTTTGCCAGGATGACAGTTCTTTTTCTGCCAGAGGAGCTGTTAGAACATTTCGTGCGGATGAAAATAAATGGGATCACAAATCTGAACAAAATAACGAAAGAAGACTGCAGCAGGCGCCGTTCAGGGGTGTGAAAACGGGCTGAATACTATCGGTCAATCTCCTGGAAAAACATAGATTCAGCCAGTTTGTTGAGACCAGGGGAGTTGAGGTGTGGAAGTGCATGCATGCACACATCTACACACGTCCAGGCCTTGAGTTTGCATGGCATCCGTGTGCACTGAGGTGGATAATCCCCCAGACTGCTGAAAATGAATGTATTGATTTGTGCTTCTCTGTCATAAGCCGTCAAGTATTGTCTGTCTGTCTGTACTACTGAGTCTATGCTGAAAGTGAGGCAGTATTCTTGAAATTGACTATTTATATACTATCTATATGTTGTAAACTTAAATCGTTCCAATTTAGTCTGAAGAAGGTCAGTTAGTATACCTCCTACACAAACTTAGTCTACATTATACTTTATAAACTTATACTTAACTATACTTAATAAAAAATTCAGGTGTGCTACTTTTGCCTTAGAAACTGCTAAATGTCCCTTTTGACATTTGAATCGATGCAAACATCCCCCTTACCTTATTAGATGTCTCCTAATTTCTACTTTTATTATTTGATGGCTGTCATTTTCATTTTTGCTCAAAAAGCCTCGAACAAACAAACACGCCTTATTTGCCAGGTATTTTCTTTACATTCCGAGGTAACTTATTTTTTAGGAGAGCAAAATTAGAATTTAATACTTACTTTCTTTAATCATATATTTTGATTTCATTCCTTACACGTATTTTTTGTTTCAATACTATTGGTAATGCATGTTTCTTTTTTTTTTCCCGTAATTATTATTATTTGTGTATCATATCTCATTTAATCTCATTTGCAGACAACCAATTAAATGTTTTGTAAAAGGATACAATAAGAAACGTGTTTTAACATTAAATTAATTACGTTTTTTTCTCATCTATAATAGCTCACCAAAAAAATGTTAGTTTTGGACAGAAATCTGACCCTTTCAGGTGCATTTGTTGTCATTTTTTCTTAAAGCTTGTGATTTTTTTCTCACAAATGTTTTTTTTAGAATTATTTACATTATCTTAGTGAGACAAACAAACGGAAATTATGAATGTTTTTTCAGTAATCAAATAATACGTTGATTGCTACTCTATGAATGATGTGCAATGTGAAAATGTGTCGCCATCTACTGTTCATTTGGTTTCACATAAATCAAGAGTTGTTAGATCAGCGTTCTTGCGCCCCCTTCTGGGCACACAGACTTGTTGCGGGCACGGCATCTTCCATGCCATAAATAATTGGAGACTTGTCTCCGCAGCTGCTGTCCTCTCCTCCCTTTCAGTGTTATCTGGAGCCACAGCTTCCTCCATCTAACCCTGTCTTCTGCATCACCTTCTCTAAAACCAGCTACCTTCCTGTCTTTGTTCACTGCATCCATAAACTTCCTCTTTGGTCTTTCTCTAGACCTCTTGCCTGGCAGCTCTACTCCTGCTTCCAATAGATTCACCGTCTCTCCTCTGGACATGTCTGAACCATCTCAGTCTGGCCTCTTACTTTATCTCCAAAACCTGCCTGCCCTCGCTTATACTTATATTCTGATATACTCATTCCTGATCCTATCCATACTCCCACGGAGAACCTCAGCATCTTTATATCTGCTAACTCCAGCTCTGCTTCCTTTCTTTTCCTCAGTGCCACTGTCTCTAGACACAGAACAACATGGCTGGTCTCATCCCAGTTTTTTACATTTTCCTTTCATTTAAACCTTGTGTAATCCTATGACACCACCCTTACTTTGATGTGTTCTCCCTACCATGACAAAGGTGGATAAAGGTGGAAAGATTTCATGTAATCCATGGACACCAGTGAAGATCACAAATCATTGAAGAGAAAAGGTTCAGAGCACTGTCTAGTGGGTCTAGATGACCCAACTCCCAATGTTAAAGTGCCTAGGATAGCACAAGGGTTACAACTGTTAATATTTAGGTCGTTCTATGGATTTTAGACCATTGTAATTTAAAAACAAGAAGCCGTAAACATTTATTTGTTGGAGTCATACAAATAAATATAATTGATTTTCCGTTTTTTTACATTTTTTTACATTTTATAAAGTTAAACAGCAATTTCTTTGTCATATTGGCCATATAGCGGGAAAGACTGTAAAAAAGCCCCATAATTTTTTTTACAAGACTTTTATATCAAGTAAATGACCACTACCGTGGTGATAAACAACAATATTGCTTATGACTTGCCAAAAACAGTTGAAGTAAAACAACTGAAGAGCAACTTAGTGACAAAACCCAAGTTTTCAGTCAAAAACACTTCTCAAGAGCAGCTCTCAATAGCATGATCATATACACCTCAAGAGCTAAAATATGTATAGTTGTGTTCATATTTGAATGTTGAGAAACAGTTACCATCTTGTTGCACTTATCCCTTGTGCTATCTTAGATGACCCCACCCTTACATTGACGTGTTCTCCCTACCATGACAAAGGTGGATAAAGGTGGAAAGATTTCATGTAATCCATGGACACCAGTGAAGATCACAAATCATTGAAGAAAAAAGGTTCAGAGCACTGTCTAATGGGTCTAGATGACCCAACTCCCAATGTTAAAGTGACTAGGATAGCACAAGGGTTAAAGTGAAATAAATGATCCAAGGAGAGGTGCATGAAGAATATGAGCTGAACTTCAATCTATTTTTGTTTAGCACCTAACTAAATGTTTGTGAATGTAGAAGCAAAACCTACCTACTGATTACATTTGCAGACTTAAAGAGTTCAAATGGTGATTTGATGAGTCACCGTAACCTTTGCCTGCCACACGGCAAACACATACACAGCTTGTGACTGATTTTCCCATAACTCATTTATATGTCCAAATGCTTAGGGATTCCCGCTGACGCATACATTAATCATTCACATAGTCAAACAAAAGGCTTTTTTCCTTCAGTTTCTTTTTTAACCCAAACATTTTCTAACTGACGACTAACCTGAAACTTGTCAGACAAGACAAAAATCACCTTTCTGGTATTTTTAGATTTCCTTTAACCCAGCTCAGTCTAAGTAAATGAACCAGCTATTTCTTTTTATTCTTAATATTTAGTACCAAAATGTGGCTCTTCAACACTCAAGTTCATCTTTTCATAAACTTAATTTAAGACAACATCTGGGTTCTTATAATCTGTATTGCTGTTGTGATGTTTCACTCAGTAGTTCTAAAATTTGTACCATACATGTAAGTGTTGCTTATTATCACAAAGTAATCAATCTCAAGAGCGTTAGTTGGTTTACATTGTTACCGTTACATCTCCTGTCCGTCCCTCTTTCCCCCCCCCGGCTACTGGAAGAGTAATTTTTCCCGCTATCCGCTGTCATCAACATCCAAAACGTTAGCAAAGTAGACCCATGCCTCCTTTCTCACTGAGCCCTTGTAAAATGCATGTTTTGTATCATAAATGATTTTATTTTTTTGTACTTTTGAAATTAAACTTTTGTTGTCCGTGGTAAAAATGGACATGGTTATCTGCTGTGTTAACGTGTGTAATCGCGTGGCCACGTCTGATAAGTTATATAGGCTAGAGTCGCTACACTAGCTTATTGCTGAGGCAAAGTTGGATTGCGTACTGGAAAGGGCCAGATGCCGGCTGACTACTGTGCTACAATTGCAAAAACAGAGCTGGAAAAACAAGGGTGTGACTTTTCACAAATAAATTATTACTGTCAGCTAATAAAGGATAGAATACATTTTAGGGAGGTATGAGTAAGTTTACTGTCAGAATAGTGAACACTTAGACACTTAGACTTACACGTTGCGGATATTTATGCACGCTCTTTAGGAGTTAGCCTGTGTATTTAAGGAACTCAATTCAATTCAATTTTATTTGTATAGCCCAAAATCACAACAACAGTCGTCTCGATGGGCTTCGAAGTAAAACATGAACTCAAAAGGATCACGAATACAAAGAGTTCAATAGGAAAATACTAAAATGAACTAACAAACTGACTAAGCTAAACTGGCATCCCTGCCCTTAGACCCCCCTTCGCGGTAAGGAAAAACTCCCAAAAAAACCGGATTCCAGAAAAAACGAAGAAACCTCAGGGGTGCCCACATGAAGGAGGGATCCTCCCCCAGGAGAGACAGGCGATTTACCAGAACTCTTAGAGAAGAATTAACTTATCTAAATCTACAACTACATATATAAAAGTCCAGCAGACGAGCTTCATCCAGCCGTGGTTGGGGGGACAGTCAAAGGCGCGAGGCGAGCCGGAGACAGAAACCACAGCCAGGTGTAGGAGCAGGAGCAGAGACGAGGTACTCAGTCAGGTACAGAGCAGAGAAGAGCCAGAGGCAGGATCCACAGCCAGGTGAAGGAGCAGGATTAAAGGCGAGGTAAACGGTCAGGAACAGGAGCACAGATGAGCCAACTGGAGTCTGGAAGCACTCCCACTCCCCAGGAGGGGAGAGGAAAAGAGGGACAATACATGAATCGCACTGTACCAAACAGAGGCATGGAGAACTAAATGATAAATTATGATCAAAAATAGAGGAGATGAAGCGTAGAAGTAGAAAAGAAAAGAGGACAGAACCCCAGTGCACCATAGTTACCCCAGCTTCAACTTCTAGCAGCCTTTTAAAAGAAATAGTTATTAAGTTTAATTTAAACAAATTAACATTAAGTTAAATAATCTCTGAATACTAGCTAGTCTGGCAATAAGCCTGTCCAAAGAGGAATGTTTTCAGTCTAACTTTGAATGTAGAAACTGAATCGGCCTCTCTTACATGAGCTGGGAGCTTATTCCATAAAACAGGGGCTTGGTGGCTAAACGCTCTACCTCCAACCGTACTTTTACTAATTCTAGGAACCACAAGCAGTCCTGCATTTTGCGAGCGAAGTGTTCTCATTGGATGGTAAGGGACTGTGAGGTCCTTAATATAGGACGGGGCCATTCCATGTAAGGCCTTATAGGTTAACAGGAGGATCTTGAACTTGATTCTGGAATCAACTGGGAGCCAATGGAGCGAAACCAACACAGGAGTGATGTGATCTCTTCTGCTGGTTCCAGCTAACAATCTAGCTGCTGCGTTCTGAACAAGCTGGAGACTTCTTAAGGAACTCTTAGGACACGCTGCTAACAAGGAGTTACAGTAATCCAGCCTCGACGTAACAAATGCATGGATGAGTTTTTCAGCATCACTCTTAGAAAGTATATTTCTGATTTTAGCAATATTCCGCAGTTGAAAAAAGGCAGTTCTACACGCCTGAGATATGTGAGCCTTATGGATAAATACAACTGCGTATCATCGGCATAACAATGAAATTTAATGCTGTGTTTCCTGATTATGTTTCCTTGGGGTAGCATATAAAGCGTAAACAGGACCGGTCCCAAGACTGAGCCGTGTGGGACTCCATAGTTGACTCGAGTGCACTGAGAGGAATGTCCATTTACATTAATGAACTGATATCTATCGGGCAGATAGGATTTAAATCACTGGAGAGCAGATCCTCTGATCCCTATGTCTTGCTCTAGTCTATGGAGTAAAATACTGTGGTCGATAGTGTCAAAGGCTGCACTGAGGTCTAACAGGACCAGAATAGAAAGTATCCCTTTTCTGAGGCCAATAACAAGTCATTAGAGACTCTAACTAGTGCAGTTTCCGTACTGTGGTGGGGTCTAAACCCCGACTGAAAGTCTTCAAAGAGGCAGTTGTCCTGTAGGTGGCAGCAAAGCTGCTTAACTACAACTCTTTCTGGGGTTTTAGAAATAAAGGGCAGGTTTGATATCGGTCTATAGTTGGCCAAGATGCTAGGATCAAAACTGGGCTTTTTCAGAAGAGGTTTAACAACTGCATATTTAAAAGACTGTGGCACGTAACCCGTTTCCAGAGAGGTATTTATCATTGTTAATATGGGATCATTAATTAGGGGAAAAGTTTCTTTAAAAAGTCTATTGGGAATTGGGTCTAACAGACACGTTGAGGATTTGGAGGACGTAATAATTGATGTTATTTCCGCTTGATCCACAGCAGTGAAGCAGTCTAATGTTACAGAAGTTTCTATGGATGCCTCCATTTCTACCACTTCAGCCTGTTCTGGGCTGATAGGAGGAATAACTTGATTTAACTTATGTCTAATATTTGAGATTTTACTATCGAAAAATGTAAGAAAATCATCAGAGCTGAGAGAAACAGGAACATGTGGTTCTGCTGAGCTCTGACTGCGAGTTAATTTAGCAATAGTGCTAAAAAGAAATCTTGGATTGTTTCCATTCCCTGATATTAAGGTTGAATAGTACTGGCTTCTAGCTCTACGCAGAGCTTTTTTATAATTTAATAGGCTATGTTTCCAGATATCCAGAGACTGCTCTGAACCGGAGCGGCGCCATTCTCTTTCCAACTTACGGGTTTCTTGTTTAAGAGAACGAGTTTCAGCGTTAAACCACGGTGCTACTCGGTTTTGTCTGACAAACTTAGGTTTCAAGGGGCAACAACATCGAGTGTACTCCTGAGGGCTTGTAAGGCATCATTAACAAAGTGGTCATTTATACTAGGACTGATGCCATGGGAGCTGGTCTCAGAGTATTTTCTCAGAATATCACTAAGTACTGGCTGAACTGTGTGTTTAAACTCAGACACAGAACGGTCAGTTAAGGTTCTTCTAAGCTGGTTCTTATTCACTGGGGAAGAAGGATGTGAAGGTAATCATAAAGTGATCAGAAATGATGGGGTTAAGAGGAAGGACACTCAGCTGGCTGATCTCTATCCCATGGGTTAGAACAAGATCCAGGGTGTGCTTATGACAGTGACAGTTCATTCACACTTTGGGTGAAACCAACATCATCTAATAAAGCTGCAAAAGCCTTTCCTAGGCAGTCACTGGGGTCATCAACATGAATATCAAAATCCCCTATTATTATAGTTTGATCAGAATCTAAGACAATAGTCGATAGGAAGAGGGAAAACTCAATTAAAAATTCTGAAAATTCTGGCCGGGGGGGCGATAAATAATTATGAGTAAAACAGGTTTTCGAGTTTTCCTGTTTGGGTGACTTATAGACAATATGATGTTTTCAAATGAATTATAAGCATTTCTAACTTTAGGGTTGAGAAGTAAGCTAGACTGTGATATTACTGCCAAACCACCTCCTTTCCCTGAAATCCTGGATTTCTGATAGTTAGCATAAGTGGGGGGGGGGGGTTGCTTCATTCAATCTAACATAGTCATCCTGTTGGAGCTACGTTTCTGTTAAGGCTAGAAGACTAAGGTTGTTATCAATGATTAACTCATTGACTAAGAGGGACTTGGAGGAAATGGATCGAATGTTTAATAAACCGCATTTAATGACATCATAATTCTGCTTGTGAGAACTGGTGTCTGTCACTTTAAGGTTTCTATGACACGCTCCTTTCATTTGTCTTTCAGCATATAAGCTAAAGCTCGAACCTGCTTGACTTTCCCTGCATGGGTTTTGCACCGGCACTAACCCTAAGGGAGGCTCAGAGGAGCGTTTTACACTGCTGCTCTGCGCCCGGGTCTCGTCTCTGGATTGTCAGGTTGACAGACTAAGGCTAGCAGAAATGTTTCTAGAAAGAAGAGCGGCACCGTCCCGGGTGGGATGGACGCCGTCTCTCCGCATGAGACCGGGCTTCCCCCAAAACGCGCTCCAGTTATCCACAAAACCAACGCCGTTTTCTGGGCACCATCTAGAAAGCCAGCGGTTAAATGTTGAAAAGCGGCTGTATTTCACATTTCGGGTGCATTTCACCACTGACTAAGTTCGGCAGGGGACCAGAGAAAATTACAGTGTAGGACATCGTCTTAGCCAGTTTACACACCGAAGCTACGTTTGACTTAACCACCTCTGATTGTCTCCGTAACATAAAACATGGCTACAGAGCTATACAGCTCCCACACCTGGGCCAGTCAGACCACATTTCCCTGCTCCTAGCCCCTGCATATACCCCCCTCAGGAAACGGGCTCCCACCAAAAGAAAGACTATTAAAACTTGGCCCGAAGGTGCCTCCCACCAGCTGCAGGACTGCTTTGAAAGAACAAATTGGGAGATTTTCGACCACCCAGACCTGGAAGAGCACACAGCAGCAGTCCTGTGCTATATCAACCATTGCACAGACACTGTTACTGTGGACAAGCACATCCGAGTGTATCCAAACCAAAAACCCTGGATGACCAGAGAGGTCCAGCGACTGCTGCGGGAGAGGAACACAGCCTTCAGGTCCGGAACAGGAACCTGTACAGCTCTGCCAGAGCAAACCTGAAGAGAGGCATCCGACAGGCCAAAATAGACTACAAGCAAAAAATGGAAGACAACCTCAAAACAAACAACACACGGCAGGTTTGGCAAGGGATCCAACACCTAACCAACTACAGACCAAACCTCGTTGCTGTTGATGGGAACCCTTCACTGGCAGAGGAGCTTAACCTCTTCTTTGCCCGCTTCGAGGTGGAGCCACCAGAGACAGCTGCATTACAGGCATCAGCGAACAACGGCCCCTCCCTAAGGGTAGAGGAACATGAGGTGAGGCGCACGCTGAGGTCTGTGAACCCGAGGAAGGCTGTCGGACCTGATGGCATAACTGGACAGGTGCTAAAGGACTGTGCAGACCAGCTGGCGGGGGTCTTTACTAAGATCTTCAATCGTTCCTTACATCAGTCCATCGTCCCACCCTGCCTCAAATCCTCAACTATTGTCCCTCTGCCCAAAACATCCACAATCACAGGCCTCAAGGACTATAGACCCGTCGCCTTGACCCCGATCATCACAAAGTGCTTTGAGAAACTGGTACGCAACCACATTACCTCATGCCTTCCATCAACACTTGACAGCTACCAGGTTGCAAACAGGGCGAACAGGTCCACAGAAGATGCCATCACCACCAGTCTCCACACTGCTTTGTCCCATCTGGAGCAACCAGGGAACTACGTGAGGCTGCTGTTTGTGGATTTCAGTTCCGCCTTTAACACCATCCTCCCTCACAGACTTGTTTCCAAACTGGAGGCCCTCGGACTCCCCAACTCCACATGCCTCTGGATTTTGGACTTCTTGACAGCCCGCCCCCAGAGGGTTAGAGTAGGGTCCCACACGTCGACAGCTCTCACCCTCAGTACCGGCTCCCCACAGGGCTGTGTGCTGAGCCCCCTGCTCTACACCCTCTACACACAAGACTGCACCTCCACCCACCCCAGCAATACCATCATTAAGTTTGCAGACGACACCACAGTAGTGGGGCTCATCTCTGGGAATGATGAGTCCGCTTACCGGGACGAGGTGGAGCGGCTCTGTGTCTGGTGTGAAAAAAACAATCTAATCCTCAACACAACAAAAACCAAGGAAATGGTGGTGGACTACAGGAGGAAAAAAACTGTCATTCAGCCACTGTCTATTGGTGGGGATTGTGTGGAGAGGGTGGCTGCTTTCAAGCTTCTGGGCGTCACCATTGAGCAGGACCTGACCTGGAGCGCCAACACCACTGCTCTGGTGAAGAAGGCCCAGCAGAGACTGTATTTTCTCAGGCTTTTACAGAAAAACAAACTGAGTGAGAAACTGCTGGTGTCCTTCTACCGCTGCTCAATAGAGAGCTTTTTAACGTACTGTGTCTGTGCCTGGTTTGCCAGTTGCACAGCTGCGGCTAGGACAGCTCTCCAGAGAGTCGCCACGAGAGCCCAGAAGATCATCGGCTGCCCTCTCCCATCCCTGGAAGAACTGTACAGTTCTCGCTGCTTAAAAAAGGCTCAAACATTCTGCTGGATCCATCACACCCCGGACATTCCCAGTTTGAACTGCTGCCTTCAGGCAGAAGATACAGAACAATTAAAACAAGAACAAACAGATTAAAAAACAGCTTCTATCCGAGAGCCATCGTGGCCTTAAACGCTTCTAAATAAAGTTTATTTATTAGGGAAGTGTGCAATAACCGGAGAAGGTGTAACCTCCTTTTTATATTTTGTTGTATATTTTTTAACATATCTTTCTTATATTGTCTTATTTCGCAGTTTTTAGTTTTCTATTCTTACTTGACTTTTTATTCCACCGGAAAAATTCCACTGTAATTTCATTGTACATGCACAATGACAAATCTTCTATGTCGCCTCATTCTGCCTCCTGACTAGTTTGCTGAGCCCTGGTTCTTGTTTGAATATGTATTTCGTAAATTTAAATCATTTACCTTTGCTACTATAAGTGCTTGTGGTTCTTCCCTGCACCTGGGTTTCCTCCTGCTTTCCTAACAGTTACATCATGAACCAATCATGTCTGACCCAGCAGGAGGATCACAAGCCAGGAGCTCATAACTACCATCAGCTGAGGAGTTGTCAGCATTAGCCCAAGACTTGCGCAGCTGCATGGCAGGCATGCGGCATCCATAACAGTCTCTCAGTCGCTCCTCACCTGGAGCATGCCCCCCCCCCCATCCCAACAAGTCTGACTGGGCCTACCTGATATGTGTAACACTTGTGCTATCCTAGGCTTTAACATTGGGAGTGGGATCATCTGTACCCCACAAAACCTTTTTTCTACAATGATTTGTGATCTTCACTGGTGTCCATGGATTACATGAAATCCTCTTCACCTTTATCCACCTGTGTCATGGTAGGGAGAACACGTCAATGTAAGGATTGGGTCATCTGGTCCCCATAGGATAGCACAAGGGTTAATGACATTGCTGAGGACTGCCGGGCGTTTCTCTCTCCATGCCAGCTCCATTTTGAATTAATTTGCAGGGAGTTTCCCTCCTGATGGGCCAGGCCAAGTGCTGGGGTTTGGCGGAATAGGACCGAGGAGCTGAGATCTGTCATTCTTTTCAAGCTTTCTCTACCCAACTCCTCGTATTATTTGACCCAACTACGCCAAACCTCCAGCGCCTCCTGGAGAACTAACTTTATTATAAAGGCCCGTACACACCGGGACGAATTTCGCCGGCGATTTTCGCCGACGTTTAACGCCTCGTGACTAAACAAAGGGCACCAATGAGAGTGTGCACACCGACGCGAAAAAACGCCACGCGTTGAAGCGTCAAAAAAAAAAACACCTCGGGTTCGTTTTTTTTTTCGACGCGTCGCGTCGAAATCTACTCGACCAATGAGAACGGCGCTTTTGCACATGTGTCTGGAGCTTCTGAAGTTACAGTAAAACACAACTTGGGGGCGCTCAAACACAAAACTGCCTTTCTGAGCACACATACCAGCGAAGAAGATAGACGCCGAGTAGCGTCTACACTGCCACGAAGAAATAATGACGGACATTATAAAATATCCCCGAACCAAGCACCAGTTGGAGCTACTGGTGCTTGAAATATTCATGTTTTCTTTGTTTGATTCTGACAATCGTGTAAATACTTGCTCTCTTCTTCTGAGTGAAAAGCGACTTTAAGAAGCGTAAAGTTGCGCAGCGCCACCTTGTGTACAGGAGTATTTCTGTTTACATTAAGCGCCATCTAACGTCAAGGAATGAAATTGCATGTTCGCTCGGCTCATCGTCAGCGAAAATCGCCTGGGTGTGAACACACAAAACGTGGCGAAAAACGCTGGCGAATAACGCCTGGCGAATATTCGTCCCGATGTGTACGGGCCTTAAGGCTGAAAAATGTGAGTTCCACACAACTAAAACTAAGTTCCTCGGTTATTTGTTTATGCCAGGGTCTGTGCAAATGGACAGTGTCAAGATCCAGGCTGTTCTGGACTAGCCCTTGTGCTATCCTAGTCACTTTAACATTGGGAGTTGGGTCATCTAGACCCACTAGACAGTGCTCTGAACCTTTTTTCTTCAATGATTTGTGATCTTCACTGGTGTCCTTGGATTACATGAAATCTTTCCACCTTTATCCACCTTTGTCTTGGTAGGAATAACACGTCAATGGAAGGGTGGGGTCATCTAAGATAGCACAAGGGCTAGCCTGACCCCACTGGACATAAACAACTCAAGTGTTTTCTTGGGTTCGCAAATTTCTGTAGGTGCTTTATTAGCTGCTTTAGTGGTGTTGCGTAAATTAATTTCAGCCAAGGTTCACTTTATCTGGGATGAAAGGGCCCAGCGAAGCTTTTTCTGAACTCAAATGACGTTTCTCTTGACCTCCTATTTTGGTTAAGTGAGATACATCCGAACAGTTTATTGTGGAGGTTGATGCATCTGACTCTGGGGTAGGGGTTGTGTTGTCTCATAGAGTGTCTGATAACAAAATCCATCTGGACATACTTATCCTGCAAGCTCACTCCTGCGGAAAGATAAAACGATAAAAGCAAAGCTCCTGGCAGTCAAGCTAGCTTTCGAGGAGTGGCGGCATTGGTTGAAGGGTGCGGAGAAGGCAATCCTGGTGTGGACTGACCGCACAAATCTGGAATACATCCATTTTGCCAAGAGACTAAACTAAACTCCCGTCAGGCATGCTGGGATTTGTTTTTCAACAGGTGCCACTTTACACTCTCCAACCAATCTGGCAGCTAGAATTCTAAGCCTGATGCCCTGTCTCATCAGCACCAGAAGGAGGAGGAGATGGAGGGTTTTAGGGGTTAGGCCACAATCTTGCTGAATAAGATGGTGCTGGGAACAACTTGATGGACCCTTGGGTGTAAGATTTAATCCTTCATGCCTGATCCATCTACCATTCCTGCTAGTTGTCTTCTGGATGCCTGTTTCTTCCTATTAGTCTCTGCCCCCAGTTGCTAAGGTGGCGACACTCCTGTCGTTGGGATTCTCACCCTTTATTCACTCGGAGAGCCTTTCTAGTTACGCAGCGCTTTTGGGTGGATCCTTTGCGTCTTCCTGCCCTATGTGCGCTAATGGTTAAGGTTACTCTTAACAACACTCCCCCACTGGACTCCTACATCCTCTACCTGTGCCTTTCAGACCTTGGTTCCACACAGCTATAGACTTTATCATGTGACTTCCCAGATCCAAAGGTAAAACTGTTATTCTGACAATTATAGACATATTTTCTAAATTGGTTCATGTTGGTTCTTCCATTGCCAAAGCTTCCATCTGCCAAAGAGTTATTCGTCGTCTCCCAGGATGTGCTTCGTCTACACCAGGGGTGTCAAACTCATTCTGGTTCGGGGGCCACATTCAAGGCGTCTGATCCCAAGTGGGCCGGACAGTAACATAAAAGCAAAAAACAGCTTTTTTTTGTTTGTTTTTTTACTCATTTGGAAAAAATGCCTCAACCAACACGGTAGCCTAATCCAGTGTTTTTCAACCTTTTCTGAGCCAAGGGACACTTTATCCTTGACAAAAGTCCCGCAGCACACCAGCATCCAAAAATTGAAAAAAGAAGAAACTCATAGTCTGTATTGATGTACAGTCCCTCCATGATCTCACGTGCATTTTTGTGATAATTGTGGCAGAAAAAGCTGGAAGTTACTTTTAGTAAGTTTTTTAGTTAGTTTTTCTAAAAGATGTAATAAAAGTTAAGTGAGTTTTCCATAATAGTTTTCAACTAAATTATTAGAAATTTTACCCTGGTAGTTGTTTTTTCCTCCAGTTTATTAACATGCAATTTTATGTAACCTTACAAAAAAACAAATATAGTCTTTCTAAATTGTGATTTATTTTTTAAATATTTATTTCAATGCGGGTGCAAAGGCAACTGTAATTTTTGAACAATTATATGATCACATACATTTACACAAAAAAACTAACACTATATTTCTGTTTTCTGTAGTTACACAAAAAGTGAACATGTTGAAGTTTTATTCTTTTTTCTCTCGTCTTAATCAAAGATGAAGTCTTTGAAAACTTTAACAAAAATATGTTATTTCTTTTTAGATGATTAAATTGTTTCAATTTAGTTTAATTGTGTCTGTTGGCCACTTCACCTTAATCCTGTTTCTTAAATGTTGTTATTACTTCTTAAATTTAACATAAAATAATCCAGGTCTAAATAGAAAAGTGTTTCAGTTAGAAAGATGACTTGGACCAAACTCTGGGATGTTTGGCTGTTAATAAACACAAACCTTGAAGGAGAACTAAACTGTTGACCTCTGATTTCATCAAGAAGATTTAAAAACTGTTTGATGTGTGTTCGTTGTGGTTTCAAGAAGTTTAACAGGGAATGCTGAGACGCTGTCACTTTAACTCAATGCATCATGGGAGATGTAGTGCTATGACAGACAGACTCGCTTCTCCGTACTTTATTTCTTTGATCACTTTTTGCACGGTCTAACACCAGCCACACCACTAAAGACGAGCTTTAGCTGGTATTTTTGTTGGAACTGAGAGACTTTATGAGCAGAATCTGAACAAGGAAGTGAAGACTTTAACCACTTCTGATTGGTCAGACTGATGACGTATGATTAAGCCTCCAAAAATGATTGGTGGAAACAGTTTAAAGGGCGGGACTTTTCTGAAAACAGAGCTGAATCTGCTGCTAAATCGCGGTACCGTCATTCTTAGTAAAGTGTAGGTAATAGAATGAAATAAACACAAAGAAAAAAGTATTTTATGATCTTTTATATTCCTAACTAATCAGTGTTTTATCAGGGCCTGTTTGAATGAACACAGAGCTGATATCCTGGAGAAGGTAAATGTTTTTAGATCAGTGAAAGAGGGTACTTCCCACGGCACACCTGACCATCTCCCACGGCACACCGGTTGAAAAACATTGGCCTAATCACTTATTATTAGAAATTCAATCACAGATGCCAATGGATCTCAAATAAAATGCATTTTACTTCAAACAAATTGGTTTATTCTATTTTATAAAGACTAAATATTTTAGATCTGACACTGAAGCAATCCCAATAATAAACTCAAGACAGGCTACGGAAAAAATTAAAACAACTGCCTAGAATGTAAATGTGCAATGAAAAAATTAAACAAAGTTAAACTTGCAAACATTTGTGAACATAAGAATTTGGAGTTAACCTCTCTTTCTCTCCTGAACCTTCACCCAGCCATCAATATCAGGATTCAAATCCTGATATGACACATTTACTGCCGTTCAAGTGTGCAAAACACAATGAAATGTCCAAGAGTCTTTTCCTGGTTTGCTGCCGGAATTTTGTGTCAACACCTGCTTTCTTCCTGACCTTTGATGGGGCGCCATCAGTGACCAGACTGACATCACTTGACCAGTTCACTCCATCATAGTCTGGCACAGTAACTAGAGAGATGAATATGTCATCAGCTGTTGTTGTGTCCATCAACTCAAGAAACTCTGCTGTGACGGTCTCTTCAACACCTCTAATAAATATTCACAGTTGTGCAATATCTCTATCTGTGCTTTCATCAAGAGTGACCAAAAATGTAATCAATGACTTGATTCCTCCATTTGGCACCAAAGTCTCCTCAGAGATGTTGTATCTGCAATCATAATCCTTGACAGACTTGCTAGCAAAGGTCGACTGCTTTTTGGGGCACAAGACTTCTGCAGCCTTCAGAATTTTTCAATAAGTTCACTATCCGAAAAAATGGTTGGGATGTTTGCTCCAACTTTCTTTGCAATAAGGTAGCTGGGTGTCTCTGCTCCATCATCATAGTCACGTGACAACATTTTGGTCATTAGGGTGTCACTACTGATCATTCTTCTGGCAATGCAACAGTGGTGGGGCTCGCGCGGAACCAAACTAGATTTCACTCAGACACAGAGCAGTTAGGTTTTGCTTTTGGCACGTGCAAAGATATGCTTTTTCATCTGTTTTGCTTTTCCTTTGCTTCACCTAGTGGCGGAATTGCGCATTTCGGTTAATTAAATAAAAAACAATAACTCGCCACAGGAATGGATTGGAAACGTGCCTTTTTTGTTAAAAATTCTGATAATTTTTACTCTTCATGACTGGGCCAGATTGAATCTTCTGGCAGGCCGTATGTTTGACACCCTTGGTCTACACCAGGGGTCGGCAACCTTTTTTACTCAAGGAGCCATTTGGGACCGCCCCTAATAAAAAAGAAAGCACCCGGAGCCACAACCCGTTTTGACATCATTATATATATTATGCATGTATATATTATTCAAAGATGCTCATCACGTCGATCGCGAGCGACCGGTCGATCTTCAATGACATGAGTGTAGATCGCAGGCTAGAAAAGATTTGAAAAAAAAATAAAAAGGTACTTCTTTAAAATCCACCAAAGTCCTCACTGAGAAGTACGGAACTTTATTGACATGTAGATTGGCCAATCGGACATCGTCTGAAGCATACATCGCTGCAAATGCACATTATGTTCTTTAAAGGATGATACCGCGGCCGCGTGTGGGAGGAGCTACTGGTTATGGTCTGATCGCTGCATGGAGCGATGTGTTTATCAATGCATGGTAGACACTGAGAATGTGGAGAGATCAGGTTTATTATTTTGAAGAGTTCTACTTGGTAATCATGTTTCCATGTTTGAGTTCATAAAATCATCCCAGGGAAAGTCTCTGCTTCAACTCCCGCAGGGAAAGCTGCGTCTGAATCTGACGCCTGTGTTTCATCTCTCTGACAGAGTTTGAAGCCAAAGCCCCTCCTCCAACTCTTTACCTGCTTTTCCTCTCTACCTGTTCACCTGTTCACATCCTCTGCAGCTGAGATTTGTTTCCCCCGCGCTCCTCAGTGTGTCCTACACAGAGAGCGCAAAATACAATAGTCGGGGCGCTCCAGCGCCGCACAAGGATGAAAGAGCCGGACGCAGGTTATAGCGGGATAGAGCGGGTTAAGCAAATGAATGGAAGAAGGCGGCCCGCTGATGAAATATTCAATACTGTACACATTTTATTATTAGTCTGAACTATCTTTTATTTAGAAAAATCTTTTATTTTATCAGTCCAGTACGGAAAAAAACAACAAAAGCTGTTTTGGGTGGTTTTTCGCTGGGTCTGGGGGTATTCAGATGACTTTTCGGCTGGAAAACTGTGACTCTATCTGGCAACGCTGGCGCAAACTCTCAGTCTGTCATCAGCAAGTTGGTCTCTGCCCCGCGGCAGAAGATCGGAGTGTTTATTGAAGCCGCCCCGCATGTCTCCTCCTGCTATCAGCTCTGCAGGTCTCGCCTGATAAATACGAGCTCATTACGAAGCTGTTTTTTACGTGGCTCGCGCTTCGTATGGAGCCATCAGCGCCTTTGAAATGCCATGAAAAATGAACAAACTAAAATAAGATTTAATTATTATAAAATACTCATTATTTTCCAAAGTCTCAGGCAGCCACAACAGATGGATGAAAGAGCCACATGTGGCTCCGGAGCCATGGGTTGCCGACCCCTGGTCTACACCAACTCCCAGTAAACATAATGTCTGAGTTCTGCAGACTCATCAGGGTCAAGGTCAATTTGGGCTCTGGGTTCCATCCACAGACTCGCCAGATAGAGTTCTTCTACCAGGGCCTAGTAACTACTCTCTGGGCCATCTGCACCAAGATCCCCAACACATGGCCTTCTCAACTCCTGTGGGAAGAGTACTCCCATAATGTTCAGGTCAACTCATCATGCTTCTTCCCCTTCCGAGCAGCCACCCCACTTCCCTTATCAAGAGCAGTTGGTCTCATCATCTGGTACGGCAGTTTTTGTGAGGTGCTGCTGGTGCACTTGGAGGGTTTTTTGAGAAAGATTAATGAGGAACCAGGCAGGGCTGACCAGTGTGGGTAACCACAGACAGGTTCCTGCCCCACAGTATAAGGTGGGAGACAGAGTGTGGCTTTATTCCACTGATGTGCCACTAAAAGGGGGTTAAGGGGGTTGCTAAATTAGTCCCTTCTCCATCACCAAAATCATCAACCCTGTGACAGTTGGGCTGGCTTTTTCCTCCACCCTCAGAATCCATCCAGTCTTCCATGTCAGCAAGTTAACACCTGCAAGAGACTCACCTCTCCAGCCTGCTCCAGCATCCCCTCCTGCAACTTGTTTCGTGCATGGTGGTCCAGCCTTCACCATCAGGGAACTCCTTGCCTCCAGGAGGGTTGGTTGAGGTATCCATTATCTGGTCGGCTGGGAGGGATACGGCCCAGCGGATTGCCAGTGGGTGCCAGGGCGTCCCATTCTCGATAAGGACCTGATCACCCACTTACACCTGGACCATCCTGACCAACCTTGTCGTCCATCTGGGAGCCAAATGTGGAGGGGGGAGGTTATGTCATGTTCTACTTGTCTTGTGTAATTAATCTTTTTTTTTGCTACTGTACAGGCTGGCTGTGACTCCGCACATTCTCTTGTGGAACCTGTTATAGTTTTTCTCAATTGTTTACACACAAATTTTGGCACTTCAGATACAATGACCACAACGTTCACCAAACCCCTGAACCAATTCTGCTAAACTACAAGCACAGATCCTGCTTTACACTCAAATTACACTTCTAAAATTCACTTTTTTTGAAAACACTACACACAATTCTCTTCTTTGGCACAATAATTATGCAGAAAACATCTTGTTTTCACAAGGAACACACTGCCATTCAAATATGCACACTGACTCATCACAAGGGCAAACACCTATTTCACAATTTTAAAATTAACAATCAGAGCAGACGCATGAAAGGGCAGCAGGTGTGCTCTTCTGTTTTGGAGCAATGGACAATAAACATTGGTAACAGAGGCAGAGCCAGAGGAGTGAGGGTAATAGGAGGAGGATGGGGAAAACGTGGACGAGGAAGGCCAAGGACCATAATCTCTGAGATCTGAGCCACTTTAGTGGCCAACCATGGTCTAACAGTAACTCTAGTGCTATCCTAGGCACTTTAACATTGGGAATTGGGTCATCTAGACCCACAAGACAGTGCGCTGAACCTTTTTTCTTCAATGATTTGTGATCTTCACTAGTGTCCATGAAATCTTTCCACCTTTATCCACCTTTGTCATGGTAGGGAGAACACGTCAATGGAAGGGTGGGGTCATCTAAGATAGCACAACGGATAAGGGAAGCTGGTCAAATTTGAGCGGGTACACTGTAGCATCCATCATCCGGACTTTCCGAAATGAGAATGGCTAAGAAATATACTCTCACTAGAAAATTGCTGTACTGCATATAACTATAGTATTAATGAGTACAGTAGTACTGTAGTACAGTATTGCCTGTTGAGTGTTTTGTAGAACTGTGCAAATAATGTAAGGTATGTTTCACGTATTTAGGAAATGTATCCCTACTTTGTATTTACAGTATTTTACTGATAGCAACACAAGGTGATCAGGAGTGTGTTCTGTCTCTTGAACAGGAAACTAAAATCATGAACAATCATGAAAACAATGCCATAGTATTTTGGCATATACAAAGAAAAATAATAGAAAACAATGACATGTTTCAAAATATTGATAGGGTAAGCCTATCAACACTGTTTCAACAAGACTGTGTCTTGCACAGATATAATCTCAGGATGAAGCAGGTCTACAGGGTGCCATTTGAATGCAATTCAGAAAGAGTCAAAAATTCCACGTGACTATATGCAAGTGAGTCCCGCAATTGATGCATACACCGAATACAGTAAATTATACATATTTCAATGCTGTGATCATAATGATTGGGCTTCACAATAGTGACCACTGTACATCTATTTCTGATATTGTCATGAGTGTTTCAGAGAATCCTGGAGCGAGAGGTGGCTGCAGAGGAGCACCAGTTAATCTTCATTGAAGAGGTTGGGTTCAACCACATAAAAAGACTAAAGAGGGGAAGGAATATCATCGGCCAGCATGCCATTGTTGACGTCCCTGGCCAGCGCAGAGGGAACATCACAATGTGCGCTGTGTTTACCCTCCATGGCGTCATCCATCACCATGCTACCCTTGGCCCCTACAATACCACCCATCTGATCACAGAATTGATGGGTTTTGCCCATTGTGTTTTGTTTTTTTGGGGGGCTGTTTAGAGTTTAGAATATGAGGCGTGCTTTAAAAAATGTGTGTAAACATTCGAGAAAAACAGTCACAGCTGCCTGCACCTTAGTATTTAACCCTTTTTGACCCGAAACACATTATAAGGGTTAACCCTTGTGCAACCCTAGGTACTTTAACATTTGGAGTTGGGTCATCTAGAGCCACTAGGCAGTGCGCTGAACCTTTTTTCTTCAATGATTTGTGATCACTGGTGTCCATGGATTACATGAACAGAGGTTTACTGTTTGGCCTCAATTACAAAAGGGGTTTATTCACAAATACATCTGGTTTGTCTGAAGATTAATAACCCCTCTTGTTAAAGTAAAATATGTCCAACACAAGAGGCCCTCAGCTCTCATCTGTCTGCCCAGCTGTTGGACAGGACAAGTAAAAAAAAAAAAAAGAAAAAGAAAATGAAGCAGAGTTTATTACATCTATCTTATGTTCAGCATGATGTTCTGCACGGAATGTGTGTAAATGCATTTCCAAACAGCTGCAAGTGCAACTAAAATATATATTTTAAGTTCTGAAAGCAGTCCCTGAACTTCCCAGTTTAACTGGTCACACTGACTGAACAATGGGATGTAAAACAAGCCTGGGTTTCCCCCAAGGCCTTCAGAACATTATGTTCAACGTGATATTTGTTTTTTAAAACCTGGAGTCCTTCCACTTTTTTGACATGGGAATAATAGGAATAATTTTAGCCAAAGTAAATTCTGTAGTTTTTTTCTCTTTTCATTTAAAAATTGTTTCATATGATAAACCTGCACACTTTGAACTCTGTGACTATCACATGTGCTTTTTTTCGTGAATCAGTTTAACATTTGCAAACTTGCACCGTTTATCACAAATTGGAAGTTCCCCTCTGTGAACCACCACCTTAACGTGGTGGAGGGGTTTGAGAGCTTGAGTGATCCCAGAAGCCAAGTTGTCTAGGGCTGCTCCACCGAGTCCAAAGCTGCTGTCCGGTCTAATTGCACCAGGACAACAGGGTATTTGGTAATGGCAATGTCATTGAGGACCTTTAGCACGACGGACTGTGCTGTGTTGAGTTCTAAAATATGACTCAAACATCTCAAAAATAAATTTGTGTCCTAAAAAGGACAGCAACTGCTTCAAAACAAGTTTTTCAACTAACTTAGGCAAAAAAAGATAAATTAAAAACAGGTCTAAAAAGAGATAAAACAGAGGTGTCAAGGTGAGGCTTTTTAAGAAGAGGCTTTACCACAGCATGTTTAAAAGCAAATGAAACAACTCCACAGGTTAAAGACGTGTTAGTAAAAGTCAAAATTCTAGGCCCTACTATATCAAACCTTCCCATATAATTTGCTTTGCCCTCGTGTTCACCACTTTATATGATCAACCAAAAAAAACAAAAAATCCACACTGTTGTCATACCTAAAATTTTGCAGGAAACTCCTTTGTAGCCCTCTGTCTGCCACTGCTGCAGGCCTGCCAGAGGATCTGCTGAGAAACACTTCCTTTTGTTTTGTGATTCAGAAGGACGGGCTGTTTTAGGACTTTCCATGCATGTGATGTAGTCATGCCAAAAGAGAAACTTGCTTAAAAGTTAAAATATCTCAGGTTTAGACTTTACCACAACAACTGGCTCATAAAACCAATGCAAATGCACAGTAGTTGCATTGTGGGAAGTTTTTATTCTTTACAAAAGGCATTTTTTGGTGCAGGACTTGGCTCCAACCAATGCAGTTTGCTGTCGATAACAAACCCAGCACCATATTTATATATATCTCGACAGAAATCCCCTTCTGGAGCCAGCAATCTGTATGATGTGTTATTCTAGGTGACAGTTTTCTGGAAATCCCCAAGTCCAGATTTTGGCTCCGCCCCCTCTCCTTGCCTCACAGAACATTGACAGACTGCCACAACACAACCTATCGCACCTCGGCGCGCACGCACACACCAAGGACTATTATGGACCTCCATCGGAACACTGTGTTAAACCAAATGGATTACAGTGAAGATCCGAAGGAGGTGAAGTCGTCTCAGCTGACGGAGGACCGCCTCGACAGCGGCATAGACTCGCTGAAAGAGGAGGAGTACCAGGCTGTGGCGGCCGAGATCCATCGCCTCCAGTTGGACTGTGAGCACAAACAGCCCGCCGCCGTAACCCGAGAGCCGCTGCAGGAATGGCAAACACAGATCACGGAGGAAGGGGACACGTAAGTCTAAACCAAGATAACATTGCAGGATTACGCACTGAGCTATTTATGACTCATTGGGTCTCGGCAGAAGGCCCCCGCTCGGATTTTGGATGTAACTTGATGCGTTTTTTCCCGGTTGGGTGGGAACCCCTAACCGCTGTGCAGAAACTGAGGCCTAGCTTAGCCTCAGCGGGGACTCGTGAGCTAGATTGGTTGAAGGGGCCTAGCTGAACCGTTGAGAAAATATAGTACGGACTACCAGCTCGACAAAAGGGCCTTTCTCTGGTCAGAAACTGCTGGTGAACGTCAACAAAAGACCATTATCGGGAAGCAATCTTTTACGGTCGCGAGTCAGGTTGGGAAAGTCCCAGGCGCGCCGCCAAGTAATCCGACCACTGCGCGTGCCCGTGTGGCAAGAAAAGGGAGGAAAAACGAAAGCCTAGAACGCCTAAAATTAAAACTACACGCGTCAGTTAAAGCTGCGAGCAAACCCTCTTCCCTAACAGTACTTTGGAAACTTCATAAAACCAATACGAATTATTAAAAATCCACAAAGGGTACTTTTTGTGTAATCACAGTCCCTCCGCTCAGCAAAATAGGCCCTATGGGCGCAGCTGCGCAGTTGGTAATAATTCAGAGTGCATAAAGGACACCTTTCAGTGAACCTTGAAACTGCTCCTTTTTGATCTAAACCACGTTTGCACATGCGTGAAACCAAGCCAAAACGGTGCTTGAAGGATTGTTCTTAAGGTGCTGCAGTTTACTTACGTATTACATAACTGTACAATAATTTCAAAAAAGGGTTAATAAATAGAGATAAGAAATAGTTATTTGAAGGATTATGATGGTTATGATTAGTATATCAATTATTATTATACTAATCATAATATTATGTTCATATTTCAAGGATTACAATTCAAAATCCTCTTCAATACTTGGTATCAAACTTGTTCTTTTGCCCAATTAAAAAAACTTTTTTTAGCAGCTCGTTTGATGAAAAATAGCTCAAATAATATAATTGTAGGGGAAAAGTAACGGGTACTCTTGTTTTTGTTCTTGCAGGCTGCTTCACTTGGCTATCATCCACGAAGCCAAAGATTTCACCCAAAAAATGATTGACATGACAAAGAACACAGACTTCCTCAATGCGCAGAATGACCTGAGACAGGTGTGCAACAAACTCCTCTTTTTTCCTTTTCTCCCTCATCAGTATTAACTTCCACAGATAATTAGTTTTGATCAAATCAAACTTGGATCAACCGTTAAATGAACACATTTGCTCTTTCATTAACATTACGAAAATGTCTGTCTTTTCTCTTTTCAGACTCCCCTCCACCTAGCGGTTATAACTAACCAGCCAGATGTGTGTTACGGCCTCATTGTTTCGGGCTGTGACATCACAGTGGTGGACAACAATGGGGACACACCTCTTCACATTGCTTGTCGTCACGGCAACCTGCATTGTTTCAGTGCTATTACACAGAACTGCCGCCCGGAGCAGCTACACACGGCGATGGCGACCTGGAATTATAACGGTGAGATCCTGAGAACATAGCTTTAAAGACAGTAGCAGGTTACGCAACAAAATATTGAACTTGGAGTGGCTGAGTGCGTTCCGCTTTCTTTAGTCGTCTATAGACGTAGTATTGCTATGTCCTTCTAAAAAAACTGAAGTCCATTCTAATGTAATGCAAGGAGAGATTTCAGCTCCAAACAGAAAGACGGATGAGCCAAACTCATTCCTGTATAAAGATATTTTCCATAAATTGCAACAGAGCTTCCTGGACATCTAGTTTAGAATTTGCTGCTAATTTTGCACATTGGATGACGCTTGGTGGATGCTTCTGCTGGTCTGTTGTCAGCCGTTGAGCGTCTTCTCCTGTGTTTTTCAAATAGGTCAAAACTGTCTTCACTTGGCTTCCATTTATGGTTTCCTGTTGCTGGTTGAGAAAATGGTGGATCTCGGGGCTGACATAAACACAAGGGTAAGAACCACAAAAAAAATCAGTTTTTCGTATGTGTGACACATTAAACTTAAGCACAATAAAATAAACTAGTTTTTTTGCGTAATGCAGGAGCAGCACAATGGTCGCGGTGCGCTGCATCTTGCTGTAGACCAGCAGAACCTCTGCCTGGTCAAACTGCTGCTAAAAAAAGGGGCAGACCCCAACCTTCTGACCTCTGGAGGCTACACCCCGTACCACCTCACCTACGGCTTAGACAACTGCGACATCAGAAAAGAGCTGCACCCGTTGACCCATCCTGATCTGAGGGAACTTCCCGACAGCGACTCTGAGAACAGCGAGGAAGATTCAGACGAGGAGTTCGACGAGGGGGTACGTTGAAACCTGCGCCGGACGGATGTGAATAAAAACAAAACAAGATCCTGGATGTGTCTTGTTAACTTTTTGTTTTTCGTTCTCATCTGCAGGATATGTATGATGACATCAAGTTGAACGGGCATTAGCAAGAAACTGAAGCAAAGTTGTCAAAGAGGCGCGAGCCGCAACGATTGATGACAGCAACAAAACAGACATGGCACTACATGTATGATTTCTGCAGTGCGGCTCCAGAAGGATCAGCGACCAGAGTGCCGAGGCTGGTGACGTTTGACGCCTCTTCAGAAATGGGACAAGCAGCTACTGAGTCAGGCTGGATGGATCAAACCTAATGCTATATATAGGAGAGAACTGCTGGCACTGCAAGTCATTGACATAAAGAAAAGAAAACTCAAGCGGCTGTACCTGTAACAGCCCTGTTGTATGATACTGTAAATGCTGTGTATACAAAGATGTATTTTTTATGAAAGCTGTGAACATGTACAGTTGAAGCGGTTGTATATGTCAGACAGTCAACAGTTCGAGTGAACTCCAGTTAAATTAAAACACTCATATTTAACAAAAATGTTTGTTTTGACTGCATTTGTGGAAGCTGCAAGGCTTCGGTTTGCCATGCACTCAGAGCCCTGGTCTTGAGAACCGAGGAGCACCGGTATGTTTAGAGGTTCTTGATAATACACATCTATATCTACATCTATATTTTTACAGGAAATGGGTCATGTGGCTTCCCTTTGCCGAGAAAAAGTCCTCATAAAAATGCTCCAGTCCCAGTTTCAATTCATAAAGATTGTGGCTTATTTTCATAAAAAGAGAGAAAAGCAGCTCTGTTCTGATGAATGAAGGAGGAACTGTTGGCCCATTGAGCTTTGCATGCCTCTGCCAGTTATTTGTGTGTGTGTGCAGAATTGAGATAAGAGGCTTTGGGATTTTTTGTGTGCGTGTGCGGACTTTCTACATAAGGAAATGTTTTTGTTTTTTTCCCAGAGGGCGTGACTGACAAAAAAATTCCCAGGAACGAAATACTTCACCCTCTGAACAGAATACAGTAATTTGAGTTGGTTAAAAGGAAATTTAAGTCAAGCAGCAGAACGGAAAGAAAGTATGAGTTTAAAATAAGTTTCCTGCTATCCCAACACGGTTAGATTAGATGACTTTATGTATCCCACGATGGGGAAATTCACGTATCTGTGGCAGCAAAAACATTAACAAATAGCAAAAGAGGACATAAAAAATAACATTCTCATTATAAATAAATACGGCTACAAAAGTGGCGTGTGATCCACTGCAAACATGAGTTACAGTTACATGAGTTACATGGTTACAGTGCAGATTTCTTAGCTTTTTGTCTTACACTTAACATGATCTTAAGGGTTTAATTCAAACATTTGTGAAGTGAAATGTTTTGCACTGTTTGTGTGTTTCCTTTTTTTTTTTGATCAAAAACATAGCAAAGCAACCCCGCCTCTTATGTCCATTCCACCCCTGTTCTACAGGGCATTTCAGTTTAGAATCACAGTCAGATTCCAAACCAGATTACGGTAAAGGAACACATTTTCATACTTGTTACATCCAGTGACGTGCAGTCAGGAGAGGCAGGTGAGGCTGTGCCTCACCTGTCATTATGGGAAGAAAAGAGAAAAAATAAATTCACTTATTATATTCAATCAGTAATTTGTGCTTTGCAGTCATTTTCCATTTAACTGTACCATTTTTGGGTGTTTTTTCTTTTCAAAATCGCTGAATTTCCGCATTTGACGTGCGATGAGGCACCAGCCCGTTGAGCCTCACCTTGGATTGCGCAATACCTATGTAGTCAGACGGTACTGCTGTCTCTCTGTATATCGGTTCAATCACTCGTACTATATGAGCTGAGTTTGCATAATTTAGCAGATGTATATGATGTACAGTGTTTGTTTTTATAAATAACTGTATGTGAGGGACGTGTTTCTTGTGCTGAGCGCTAAACGCCGGCGAAAAAGCTGCTGGGTGAGGCCAGCAGTTCTCGTGCCTCATGTTAGGGGGCGCCAGTGAGCCCTGAGATTATGATGCTAAAAAATACTAGAAGAAGTGATAGCAAGCGGCAAGTCATTTTCTTCAGAAGGAGCGGCGTATGGACTTTATTTACAAGTAAAGGTAAGACGATAATAACGTTTGTGATTTTTTCTATGCTGCAGTTTGTATATGAAAAAAAACATGTTGAAATGATATTTTAAACAAAACACGTTAACTGTTGTCAATCAAATGGTGAATAAGTTACTCAGTATGGTTCATATGTTTGTAAATCTGACTGATGACGTCAGTGCCTCACCAGCCATTAACCTCACCGCACGTCACTGGTTACATCTCATACCTACCTGGTCTTAACGAGCAATGTAAATCCACTCCTGGCAATGTAAATTATTTACCACTCATGTAAACTCATTTTTCTAATGTCCTGTTTGGCTAAAAGTAGTCCGTACTGATGCTCCTAGAAGTCCATTTCATAAAACCAAACAGAAAAAACAGTTGGGCTTAGTGCCAAGGGGTAAACGTGGAGCCCCTAAACCAGAGGTCTGCAACCTTTAACACTTAAAAGAGCCATTTTGGTCAATTTACTGACTACAGCAGCCCTGTAGGAACGAAAAGTCTTACTTCACCCATTAGAAAAATATAAGAAACTGATTAGCTATTATGTTATTGTCACTATTATGATAAATATAAATAAACTAATGCTACTGCCTCCCTTGCGCAGTTCAGCTGCCGCTCACCGCTCCTCCAGGAATCTGATGCTGTATTTATCCCCAGGGATGAAAAAAATTAATTATTGAAGTATATTTTAGCAAGACACTGAACTACACACTCCTCCTGGTGGTCATAGGTTGGTAGTAGTCTTCAGCAGTAAAGTGTGTGAATATGGGACTGTGACTATAAAGCATGATACAAGTACACGCCAGTAAGCCTTTTAATGTCAGCTGTGAATTCAATGAGGTGAGATCTTGAAAGTGTGATTGAAAGATTTATTAGTGAAGAATGAGTAATCAGTAGTCTTTGGCGGTTGGGCTCTGGGCCGGAGACATTTTGTATGTTTGTGATGACCTCAGACCAAATGAAGAGACCCCAGAACCCACTCGCTGATGGTGGCTAAGGCCAGACCGCGCCGAAGAGTCAGGAGGAGAACAGGGCAGAGGTGGGCTTGCAATGCACCTTGGGGGAGGGAACCAGGCAGTGGTCCCCCTCCCACGGTTGCCGTATGGAATAGACCCCCCCTCTCAGTTTTATTTGCACTTCAGACATGTAGGGCTCTTGGTAGGGCGGGTGCTTGGACATCACTGCCAGCAAGTAGCAGATGTCCTTTAAGCGCCCTACCCGCAAATTTTAACTGCACCGTAGACATTTAGGGCCCCTTGGTGGGGAGGATGATGGGACACCACTGTGAGTAATCAGGAGATGTCCCCTCTGTGCCCTACCCGCCAATTTTAACTGCATCCCCTTAGTACACACATCCTTTACCCCTCAAAATATACACTTCTATACAAACACACATACATGCACACACACACCCTAACACACATGCATTTTGCAAGGAAGGTGGGACCTCGGACCATCTGTCTCCTACCCCATCCCTGGTAGGGGGTACTGGGCCCTTGGCACCGGTGGCTGTGTTCCCTGGGTGCTGGCTTCCTGGGTCCGGCAGCCCTTTCTCCACGCAGGTAGAGGGATCCCTGAGCTTTCTGGCAAGGCCAAGAGCCAGGGATCACATCACACATTAAAATGAATAAAGTTTGGCCTCAATTACAAAAGGGGTTTATTCAGACATACCTCTGGTTTGTCAAAAGATTCATAACCCCTGTTGTTAGAGTAAAACATGTCCATCACAAGAGGCCTTCAGCTCTCATCTGTTTGCCCAGCTGTTGGACAGGACAAGTAAAAAAAAAAAAAAGTCAGGTCAAGACATTTTCATTCAGAAGAGTCTTTAGTAATCTAATTATGTCTTTTTTTATGTTTTACTGTCTTTCACTTTCTTTAGTCTGTGACGTGTATGATGGCTGGTTGTAATTTTATTTTATTTTTTTTAATCTGAGAAAGGTGCTATAGAGATAAACATTTAGGTATTAATATATATATTTATTTTCAATTTCTGATCCTATCCCAGTTAGTGCAACTCAAAGTACCTATTTGGTTGTCTAGCTAAAAACTCCCACAGTGTGATCCCATCTATATGCTTCCACCTTGAACGAGTATTTACAATTCCCTTCAGAATCATTTACATATTAGAATACCCTGTTTACAAGAAAATTAAGTGGACATGACATTTAAACCAGCAGCTTCCTGATCTGGTTATGCACGTTTTGAAATTAAAAAAAAAAAGAAGTGCCTGCCGGTTTTTACTGCATGCCAACATACTAGCATTAAACACTAGCAAAGCATTGTGGGATTTGTAGTATTCGTTGTACAGCATATTCCGCAGGCCAGCTCTAATGCACATTTGATATGATATTTGGAAAAGGTGCTTTGGTCATGTGAAACCAAAACCTTTTGGCAATAATGCAAAACGTTTTGTTTGGCATAACAGCAACACAGCTCATCTCCCTGACCACACCATCACCACTATCAAACATGGTGGTGGCAGCATCATGGTTTGGGCTTGGTTTTCTTTAGCAGAGACAGGGAGGATGGTTAGAATTGATGGGAAGATGCATGGAGCCAAATACAGGACCATTCTGGAAGAAAGCCTGATGGAGTCTGCAGAAGACCTGAGACTGGGACAGAGATTAGTCTTCCAACAAGACAATGATCCAAAACATAAAGGAAAATCTACAATGGAATGGTTCACAAATAAACATATCCAGGTGTTAGAACGGCCAAGTCAAAGTCCAGACCTGAATCCAATTGGAGAATCTGTGAAAAGAACTGAAAACTGCTGTTCATAAAACGCTCTCCATCCAACCTCACTGAGCTCCAGCTAATTTGTGAGGAGGAACGGGCAAAAATGTCAGTGTCTGGATGTGCAAAACTGATAGAGACAAACCCCAAGAGACTTAAAGCTGTAGCCACAGTAAAAGGGGGAGCTACTAAGAATGACCCTAATCCTTGTGCTATCTTAGATGACCCCACCCTTACATTGACGTGTTCTCCCTACCATGACAAAAGTTGATAAAGATGGAAAGATTTCATGTAATCCATGGACACCAGTGAAGATCACAAATCATTGAAGAAAAAGGTTTAGAGCACTGTCTAGTGCAGGGGTGGCGAACACGCGGCTCTCGAGCCGCATGCGGCTCTTGGACAATGAGCGTGCGGCTCTTTGCGTCTCGTCATATTTTCCATATCCTGTGCCTCATTTCATAATTTTTTCCCTCTTAAACCACACTCAAACCATCAGAGGATATAAAAAATAAATAATTAATAATAAAAGTAATTTGGCAGTGTGTGTGTGTTTGATTCTGCTCCCGAAACATACGTGACCGCCAATCATTTGCGCGGGTTACGCCCACTGCCGGAACACATATATAAAGATTAGTGTGCGTGCAGACCGTTACCCTCATGGTCAAAATGATGAAATTCAGAGTATAAAGATAAACACAGAATGTTTCTGGAAGAACGGGAAGATTCTTACTTTTTACTGAACAGAATGGCAAGTCACGATGTTTATTATTATGAGCTTTTGGGAGCAGTAACATTGGTCATGGCAGTATCCCGGAGAAAATGAAAAACTTCCTGATCTGACACAGATTGTCTCCTTTATTAACAAGTTGAAGCTTTTCAAAGTGCTCATTCAAAACGGCAATCATCCCACTTTCCCTCTTTGCGGAGCTCACAGCAGAAAGCTGCAATCAGAATGAATGAAGCGCAGAACGTGACGCTGCTTGCGCAACTGGACGGAAACGACCGCAGATCACTTTTCTCATGGATCCTTTAATGCAGAGACTGACGGCCTGAGATTCCTGCTTGTCACTGATGAGGCAGCGAGAGAACCAGAGATAAATGAGCAGAAATCTCTTTGAAAGAAGGCCCTGTTATAATTTGGAGAACAGACATCGGTCCGCTCTGACCGACACTCACGTAAAGGAGCAGATCAACTGGCCTGGGGCTTAGCCCCGCCTTCAGCCCCTAAGGATCATGGGAAGGGGGGGGGGGGGTTTCAGTGTAAAACCATGAGCCAGGTAGCTGTTAGCAGAGTTGAGGTGCATGCCGTTTGGCTGAATGAGTGTGTATCGAGGTTACCGGGTTCGTAATGTGAGCATGAGGGAAATGACGTGACTAACGCAGTTAGTTAAATTGTAACTCAGCACGTGTTGGAATATTACTCCTTAGTTTAAACTGATTCATTGCAATGTATTAATATTTAAGAAATTATTTGCTTTTGATGCAAATGTCAGTCATACAATTTTGAATAAAAACATAAAAGCAAGATATTCTAATGAAGGCCAAAATTAATTTAAGTTGCACACAACCGAAATGTAATGTATTTAATGTGTTTATTGTGAATATGAATGACTCAGACACCAGAAGGATGCTCTGTCCAGATGTTTGTGTATTTGTTGGTGTAAGTATCATTGAAAGAGGAATGTTGAGATACAAAGAATTACCAGTTAAATGCTGTTGGATAAACAATGAAATATTCAGTATTATCATCATAAATCTGACTTCAGAGGAGTCACATTCTCACCAGCATCAACCTTACTGCCCGTCACTGAGTAGTTGTGTGTCAGAGAGAGGCAGAGAAAAGAGGGAGATGAAGAGAGAGAGAGAGAGAGTGTGTATGAAATGAGAGAGAGGTGGCTGTGTGTGTGGAGGGGGTATCTGACCTCCAGCGTAGTCTCTGTGTTAACTCTGGCTAAGCTGCATTGATGTGTGTATTGAGGGTGGACACTTTCCTTGAAATAAACACAAGTACAATACTTGCTGTTCTGTTGTGGGGAGAGGAGTGTGTTATGGACAATAATACAGCTTTAATTGCGTGTGTGTGTGTACGTCTTGGCAGGTCAGTGTGTGGTGTGGCTCTTTGACTCTCACAGTGAAAAAATTTGGCTCTTGGTGTCAAACTTGTTCGCCACCCCTGGTCTAGTGGGTCTAGATGACCCAACTCCCAACGTTAAAGTGCCTAAGATAGCACAAGGGTTAAACATACATACAATTATGTACAAACACGTACACACCCACACACAACCTGGCAAAACATTTGAACTAAATCAAATAAGACTTTTCTTGAAATATTTTTACTGCTAATTTAAAACATTAATACATATGAAATGAGAGTCCAGTTTGTGTTAGCCTTTTGTAAAAGCACAAAACGTCACTCAGTACATTTGCATGTGTTATAATGTAATTTCTTTTAAGACAAAGTAAAATGTATTAAACGTATTTGCGATATAACTGACTCATGGAAGCTAGAAGATGCTGGCTGATGTTGCAGTGATGACTGAGCAGGATGACTGAACTAAGTTCTTTCTTTTTGTCTCCCACTGACTTGATATAGTCTTCCCTCCGGGGAGAAAATTCTGATGTGCCGATCAAATCCCGCATTGGAGCCCCGAGACATGATGAGTAAAGCAAAGAGTTGGTAAAAGAGAAAAAGTAACAAAAACTAAACTGATGGCATGATAAACCCCATGCCTCCCTGCTCTCTGGGGGCCTCGCGACGGTCCTGCTGGCCCTGGCCTGGGTGGCGGACATTCTCTGCCTGCTGCCGTTGAAGGGGTTCCGGCTGCCGCTGCGGTGGGGGTCTTGGGGTGGCGATGGCTGGGCACTCTCCCTCCTTCTTTTCACATTCCACCATCCATTTTAGAAGAACATAAACACTCACCTGAGCACAGTTGTTAGCTCACCTTTGCACTAATAGTTTGCATGATTGAATGAATGTAATATTTCACACTAGTAGGTTTTAAGGCATAAGTATGCGTGTGTGAACACTATCTGTTTTGTGTACATGTTGACATTTTTGCAGCTAGCAGGTGTGTTTATAACATTTCAGTGTGTGTGTGGACAGGCCCCGCCCTTTTTGTACTACATTTGAACCTTACCGTAATGATACACAACCAGTAAATTTGTTGCTTTATGCTGCTTCATGGTCTTATTCCCCCCTCCTATTATCACCCTCCTACCCCCCCCTCTCTAACAGCCCTCTCTCTTCTTCCCCTCTTTCCTTTTCCGTCCGGTCCAACACCAAAGATTTTCAAATATGATTAAAATTAATAAAGTTTGGCCTCAATTACAAAAGGGGTTTATTCAGACATACCTCTGGTTTGTCTGAAGATTAATAACCCCTCTTGTTAAAGTAAAATATGTCCAACCCAAGAGGCCCTCAGCTCTCATCTGCCTGCCCAGCTGTTGGACAGGACAAGTAAAAAAAAAAAAAACTAAACTGAGATAATAAAAAAAAAGTAAACTATGGAAAGCATTTGCACCAGAAGTGATTGGTAGAGGATCTACTTCTGCGTCAAATTTGTAGTTTCTTTCCTTTTCTATTTTCCTAAGAACATGGAGAAAGTTTACCCGGATACAAAAAAACAAACAGGGTTTCATATGTATTTAATCTAATTGTATAAATACAAGACATATTTGATTTTCAAAAATTTTACAACAAAACTTCAGGGCTTTCTTGTGAGACACAACCATCTCTGTGGCACTTCATAAGTACTCCTGTCCTCTGTGTCGTCATAGGGAATGTGCCACGAGTCACTTGTAGTTTGGACAATGGTATCGTAGCTGGGAATACTCTGCAAACACAATGAAAAGTCAGCTTCACATCCAAAAATAATCCCCCAGCTTCTCTCTACTCACCTGAAACTGGACCCTTTTGCCTGCTGCAACAAACCCGTCCAGCACCAGTTGATGGCCCCTTTGCCACTTAAAGAACAGGCGTCGGGTGGCTCCATCTGGCAAGCAAGCCTTGTGGTCTCTCATCAGGTCCCTACTCACAAACCGACAGTGGTACCCAGAATGCAAAGTGGCGTACAGCAGGAAGGGGTCATCCTCAGAACTTCCACATGCACACACAGGTATAAAGTCAGGTTATTAGAAATAATTATTCTGAGTTTTAGAAGTGAAGGATGAGGATTCTTTCACAGTAAGTAATTGTTTTCAATTGCAATACTTTAGCTCTTACATGTTATCAGTAAAGAAGCAATGAGCTTTTTGCTGGATGAGGCTCATGTTCTTTCGGTCCCATGACATGGAGGGGCGCAGCATGTGCTTCCTTCCCAGCACTAAAATGGTCAGACCCTGATGCTTGAGCTCTGACACGACAGCCAACAACTAGAACACACATACAATTTCATTTACAATCACTTTGAGGAAATAGCAACACAAATCCACAAGCTCAATGTAGGACAAAGTCATCTTTAGACAAATATTAAAACACCACTAGAACAGGTCTGGAATGATGTGGCTGCATAAATTACCTCACTATGAGTGCAAACAAAATATTATGTTTTAATGTTTTTTGCATATGTGGCAAACAAATCACTTAAATATCTACCGTTGGAAATTTACTGAACCTTGAACACATTGCTTCATTTCTCCCGACTACGTGGGATAATGCTTAAACTGACTGACTCATAAAAATCGTTCATGTCTTGTGTAGTTTATTGAACGAGGAAGTAAACTGATTTCACTTCAGTTTGGAGGTGGAGTCACTACTGATTTGTAGAGTTCTTGGTGGTAAAACTGGTTTTCAGCTCAGGGAAGAAGAAGTCTTCATTTTAAAAGATTACGCTCTAAAAAAATTTCTTTGAAGAAGTTGTTGAACTGTTGTCTTTGGGTTTTAGTTTTCTAGATTATTTGGACTGCTCATAATCCTAAGCGGAGCAAAGAGATCCTCTCTATGTGGAACATTTCTTCTGAAGGATCTTTGGAAGCTGCTCAGTACCCCCCCCCCTTCCTTGGACAGTGGAAATCCTAATTTTTTGTTTATGAAAAGATCCTTTCAAACTTCCTCCTGTGGTCTGACTTTTTTGGGTTGTTCTCACTAATTATTACACAAGTGTGTTTTTTCTTTTGATTTTTCTGACCGAACTAGGTATGGGTCTATCATAAGGGTGTGACAACACACATTAAAACATTCAGACACCCCCCATTGTGAATTGCCATTGTGAAACAGTGAAAATCCCGTGTGTTGGAAAGACACACAGGTCAGGAGCAACCGCTAAAAATAAAGGCTACAGAGATCTGTCATAATTCTTTTGTTATCAGGCACGCAGTATATTTAAATACATACCTGAAATGTTTCTTTTTTATCCTGTCCAACAACTGAGCAAACAGATGAAACCTGAAGGCCTTTTGTGTTGGACAGATGGGGGGGGGGGGGTTATGCATCTTCTGATAGCCAAGGTCTATTTCTGTATTAACCTATTTTTGTATAAATCTATTGTTTTTGTTTTTTTATTAAGTATTTATTAGATTTGATGCTTTATATATTTATTTTATTTTTTTACAAAGGGAAGAGCGAGGGGGAAAGTGTGAATAAAAGGGGGGGGGGGGAAGAATAAAAAAGAGAGGGGGAAAGAGTGAAGGGATACGAGTGCCAAGCTGCTAATTTAAATATGTTATGATTTTAAGCTTCACAACATTCATGCTAGATCAGTCAGAAAGAAAAATGTTACATCCAGGAGTGAAATTCTTCTAATAAATTATGGGTTTAGATAGTTACTATTAAATGGCAGGACTGTGCTCTTGGACCGATTTCAATTCAAATTCAAATGTACTTTATTATTCCCTCCCGGGGAAATTTAGTTCCAGTCCATCTCGAACAAGATCAGACAAACAAAAAATACACATACATTTCGAGAAGTGCCTGGCCTGATGTGCCCACGTTGGGCGCATCGGCCCCTGGGGGTTGGGAGGTGCTGGGGATGAGTTATGCTTGTGTTGTTTAGATGCTGACACCCCGGCTAACAAGGAGAAAGGGAACTTTCTGGGTTCTCTCTTCTTTAGCTTTCTATAATTATTTCTCTTTTATTTCTCTTTGTTTTTGTGTATTTTATTATGAGGGACTTAGACTATTATCTTATTGCATGTGTGGGAATTGTTTTTTTTGTGTTCTTGTTTGGTTTTTATGTACAGCACATTGAGCTGTTCTTTTATCCTGAAAGGTGCTTTAGAAATAAAATTAATTAGAATTTGAATTTAATACAAAGATGTGTGCCGAATGAGCTCAAATAGGGCAATAGCTCCAAAAAATGAACAGCGAACTCCTCTGAAAATTCTCACCGTGTGTGAAAGCTTGCTTTTGTCCCTGTTCACGTTTGCCACGTTTAGTCCATCTACGACCACGTCAAATGGCGGCTTCCTCCTCACAAACTCCTTGAAATGCTCCAACTCCTGACCAGACACACAAAAAGAAATGAGTTGCACAATTTCTGATCATAGAAATCTTGGTCAATACTAATAGAAAATATTAGCAACAGAGGCTGAACATTTCCCTGACTGACTATGGAAACGTTTGGAGAAAAACAGCATCAGGAGTTTGTTTCTGCCCGCAGTGCAAAGTCTATTTGAACTATATCTTTAAGCTCACTTGTCTGATGGTAGTCTGGTTCACTCTGTGTAGTCAAATGAGTACCAGTGTAAAAAAAAAAAAAGGAAAAACTACTGTAGACAGAACTTTCCTTCTTGGGAGAGAGACAAATAGCCAGAGGCAGGACGAGCATAATAACAATATTTTTCTATTTTTTTAAACACGACAAAAAACTATTAACTTGATTTACATTGAAAGAACGTGTTAGTTATTGCTTTATAACTTGACTGCATTTTACATCAAACTTCCTTTAACTGTCGTTTTCACTGCATGCACCTGATCAAATCTAATCTAAGATCCAGCTACTCGCTGTCTGCAGCTTCATAACTGCAGATTATAAAAATGCAACGAATGGCTGGACCATTTACTTCAAAGTTTTCTTTTGCACCTTGGGAAATGAGGAAAGCCTCCTTTCCATAACCTGGGAGGAGAAGATGCACATCTATCGAGACAGCTCTGTATCATACCAGGAAAGGTGCACTGAAGTTCAGACACGTTTCCAGCACAAAATAAAACGTTTAGTGCTTTCACTTTCAGGTAACAGTGATTCAAAAATAAGCCGCTGTGAATTCCCCGGGACTTCAAACGTGACTGTGAGAGGACTTGGGTTGCTATAAAATCAAAATCTGTTTGGTAAAAATGCAACAATAGGAGCATTTTTACTCCAAACAAAAGTAAAACCACTTTAAAACGGCTGCTACACTGCGTGTATGACGCAAAAATACAGAAAACACAAGCAGAAATACAAAGCATCTCTTTGGTAACCTCATAAGTGAAAAAGAAGTATGACTTTTAAGGATTTAAAAGAGTAGAAGTTACATTATTGGAGGAACAAGAGATCTAAGGAGGAAAAAGAAGAAGGAAGAAGGAAATGAGAAGAAAGTCCAGGGTAATTATCCAGGGACTTTCCAGAGCTTATATATGAAACAGCTCGCAGTGCATCTGTAATGTTGTGACTGCTGCACATCAGCACGTGGATACAGAAGCTTGCAGAGCCCCTAAAGCACACAATTACTGCAAACACACAATAGATCCACAGATTAAGTTAAGTTTATGTCAGTAAAGGTTCTCATTTATACACATGAGGTTATCTTGACATTGAGTCGCGGCATCTGGACTTAAATCTTCTCTCTTAATATGTCTACTCATGCAAGTGGCTTCATCTGTCTATTAAGTTTATCCACATTTTTTAATAATATTTTTTGCAGGTATGATCTTATTATATCATCCATTTTAATCCCTTTATGCCATATGTTACTAATTTGCAAAGTACTGTAATATACAGTATAATCCAGGCAGTGTTGGTTTTTGATATGGGCGACATGGGCGGTCGTCCAGGGCATTATATTCACAGAGGGCGGCACAGACATCATTCTGCATTTCTTTTTTTTAAGTAATCTATTAAAGCTACAGTGAAAGAATTAAACAAATAAGGTGAAAGGCACCTTGACTTTACATTTTGACACACACAATGATGTACATCGCACCAATGTCATCATCCTCTCCCCTAAGAAGCTAAGATTAAAATTTCATTTCTTAGTATTTAATTAAATTGTGGTAAATCAAGAGCAGACGAAAAAATGCCATTTGAAAAAGATTGTAATTGTATCGTACAAACTACGTTGGTGGGCCACAAGCTCCCTGCTCCCCTCCATTCCAAAGCATCCACTTGCAGACACATCTACGTCTTCATTTTCCTCTTCTGAACAGGGTCCAAACTGGATATAACCAATATTGCTTGCCATTTGTGTTGCAAAGCTAATTTTAGATTGGGGTTTTGAAGGGCTGTAAGTTAGCAGGAGAGCCAGGGATGATGAGAAATCAGCGCAGGCTTACTCCACGCCAATGGTCCCATCGCAACTCAGAGTTGAATTTTTGACAAACCACTGTCGCTTTGCAGACACTATGCCCAAAAATACAACACAGGTTTTCTTAATTTTGCCTAAAAAGGACAAAATCACAATTAAAATCAAAAGAGGATTGGAGTGGGACTTTCAAGCACTTCAAAAAAACATCCTTTGTGATAGGTGTATTCAGAACCTCTTGTTTTAATACAGTTCCCTGTTCCTCCATCAGCATCTATCATCCATTGTTTCAGCGTTTTTGCCTTTATGAGCTGCTTAATAGCAAATTCTTCCTCTGTCTGTATGGTAGGAGGTAGCTGTGGTCCAGTTTGCTGGAAATCCCCTTAATTTACCAAATATTCCAACCACAAACTCCTCCTAAAACTGAAAACATAACGAAACACATGCCAACGCTTGATTTTTATACCAAAGCATGATCTGGTCTGCTACCAGATCATGCTTTGGTATAAGCCCAGTTTTATTTCAGTTCTGCCCTAAAAAAGGTTATGGCTAACAAATATATTTCCGTACACAAAAAAATAAGGCAAATGCAGACCTCATTTAATTTCTGGCTCTTATCAATTCCATTAAAATAAAACTATCTGCAAAAAAGAAATACCAAGCTCCACTTAAAGATGTTCCATTTTACTATAAATTATAATTTATTATTTGTGTAAAAAACAAATGAACACGCACTATTGTTTGTTCTCAAAGTAACATTTACTACATGTGTTTAAATTTTCAAAAAAATGGTTTACTACAAGATAAAAAAAAACATGCTTTAAATGTTTATAGTTAATTTCCAACTATCTTATATATGTTAATAGCAGCTAAAAGTGTTACTACAGACTAGAATAATTCAGAAATTTAGAAAACTTTAAAAAAAAAAACATGCAGAGTGGTTAAGAACTTCACAACAACTAAGGCTAAAAAAATATTTCGTGGAGAAAAAGTTCTCAAACTTTGATGTGAGCTATTTCTATAAAATCTCTACAAAAATGAGCGTGCCGGTACATAAATTCACAGAAAATGGGACAGTCTATAAAAAGAAACCCCACTGTCTACAATACATAAGCTTCACCATTGATGCTGGATGAGCATGAATGATGCCATCTGGCACATCTGTAGGCAACAAGCCCAGTCTGTCCCATCACTTGCAGAAACACTGACGTTAAAATTAACTATAGAACGGTTTTCTACAGATGTATTTAATGAGGAGGTTCTTGAAATATCCCCTACTTTTATACTAACTTGAGGCTCCAATTATTGCACTGCTTTTTTTAAGCTGTTTACTTTTACTTCATTACCTATTACCTACGTTTATCACAAGCTACAAGCAGATCAAAGAACAAGCAGAAAAAGAGTTCAGAGTCAATGTGTTTTAAAGGAAGAAAAAAGGTCTCAGATTGTTGAAATACCATAAGTTTCATTTAAGTACACATGAAGTAAATTTTTAATCACATATTATTTATTATTATATAATTAAACAAGTGTATAATTTAACTACCGTAACTCTTTTTTTCCTTCCGCTTTTTTAATGGGAAAATGTGGGTCACCTTAATAACAAAAAGAAAGACCTTAATGATAGGGCTGTAACAATTAATAAACGTAATCGATTAATTAATTTTTATTCCTACGATCCAACCGGATGGATCTGTCTGAGGCAAGTTGTTAATCAAATTGACCTAAACCATCATAAAAAATTTTTTTAAATAAAATAAATCATTTATACCAATCTTGGGAAATATCAGTAGGATTGAGGCACGGTAGGTTTATTTAATCATAACGTAAAAATCGACCAAGTGTCATTGCAGCGGACAAAACACGTGATGGAAGCAAAAAATGATCAAGCCATCATTAAAGACCAATGTGTGGAAACACTCTGAAAATTTCAAAAACGTGACCATAGAGTGCGGTAGAACGTTTTAATAATGTTCCGTTTGTATCATTTTTACGTGGAAAATCAACAGTGGGTTGAAATATATGAAACTAAAATATTACACACAGCGGCAATGGCTCAGGTGGTTGAGCAGATCTGTCAATGGTCGAAAGGTGGTGGTTCGATCCCCATACCCCCCAGTCAACTGCCGTTGCGTCCTTGGGGAAGACACCCCACCCTCCTGCCTCCAGTGTGGCTCCACTGGTGTGTGTATGCACACGTATGTCCCGGTGATGGTCAGAGGGGCTGTCGGCGCCCCAGGCCAGCTGTGGTTACAGCTTACCAAGTATGAATGAGGAGTGAATGAATAATGGATACACCATGTAAGCGCTTTGGGCGTCAGGAAAAACGCAGAAAAATCCAATCTGTTATTATTATTACTTAATAAAAATGTGCAAATACAAAGGTGTTTTTTATTGGAATGTTTAAGCATGCTTTTTAAAGTAATAATTGATCTTCTATTACGTTCTTGGATGACATTTAGAGCGTGTGTCTGTACGACTGTACCTCTGGGGTGGTCTTTTTAAAAACATCGCGTCCTTGAATGACATCTGCTATCACTTTTTCTTTCAGCTCTTGATACTCCTCAGCAGTAAGTTGGATGGACTCCAGTTCTGATCCACAACACCCGCACAGTCCCCTTAAACACACATGTCAACATTTATACAAAAATAAACAACAAAAACGATCACAAGCTGGGTTCTTCAAATATGGTAGATGATGTCAGTACTTGGATCTTGGGCTGGTCCAGCTTCCTGTCCACTTTTGACTTGAGAGGCTGGAAACAGGAAGAAGAGAATGAAGAGAACAAAGAGGGGTGAAGTTCAGATAAATGGAGGCTTCAACATTTGTTGCAAAAAAAAATTAATAATTATACTTTTTCGATTAGTTTTTCCAGGGTTTTCCTGGCCATAAATTGTTTTGGTGTGCTGTTGACCTGGATTTACATGTTTTATCTACAGACATACCTCTCAAACCACGTCTTGATCGCATTGGCCATCATTTTGTTTGGATAGATCTGGTTGTTTCTCATGTAGAGCAGAATTCCCAGCAGCCTCTGATGATGTTCAGCCTCATGTGCGCCCCCCCCCTCACTCATTTCTGCTCTAGTAAAAAGAACGCACCAGGTCTCGGGGTGTGGGCTCAGCCCCTTTTCAAGTAATTCATCATAGAGAGCCCAAGCCGTATTCGTGTCACCATGCAACATTGCTGCTGAAATGACATCGCCATAGTTACGTGGGGATGGGGTGAAAACCTACCGGGAAGAGCAACAAAACAATTTACTAGAAGACGTAGAACATTTTTCTACTGTTGCAGTTGATAACTGGGGCAAAATATAAGAACTACAAAAAAGGAAAACCAAACATGTATTTCTCTGTGAGGTAGCAGGTAACTGTGTACCTTTTTGATTTCATCCAGGAGGTTCATAGCCTCCTTCCATCGGTCTGTCCGACTGAAGGACTTGATAAAAAGGGTGGTGGCTCCAGTGTCCAGTGAGTGGAAACTTTCCCGCATGATGTCGTAGACGTCAAATACCTCCTCATCATGACCGCCACTCACACACAGCGTTAGATACCGAAGTAGCAGCTCATAAGACAGTGTGCCTGTTTCCATGGCTACAAACGTGAGCAGCGACCTGCAAAGGGAAATTCCCCATTACTTGTTTTTAGTTAGGCTGCAAGAAAGTTGTAGCCAAATGTTTGCACCTAAAAATGAACTCCCCTTTTTATGGTAATAGTTTCAAGTTTGAGTATGCTCCTCTTACTTTGCAACATCCAGCTCTGACTCTGAGATGAACATTGAGGTCATCATCTGAACATCAAAGCGCTGTGGTTTTCCAAAAGACTCTTTCAGTTTCCTCCATTCGTCTGGAGGAAGTGGCCGGTCAGGGGGCTCCATCTTTCCTGCAAAATAACCATGTTGGCCAAAAGTTTAGAGAGTTACATCAATATTGGAAAATTGGAAAAGTTGCTGCCTAAGTTTTCATAATAGAAATTTGCATATACTCCAGAATGTCATAAAGAGTGATCAGATAAATTGCATAGACTTTCTTTGCCATGAAAATTAACTTAATCCCGAAAAAGAAAAATTCCACTGCATTCCCTTGCTGTCAATAAAGGACCTGATTGGTTTAGAATGGCAGACTTGACATGTTTAAAGGAGGGTGATGCTTGAAATCATTGTTCTTCTATTGGTAACCATGGTGACCAGCAAAGACACGCGCGCAGCCATCATCACGTTGCATAAAAATGGCTTCACAGGCAAGGACATTGTGACTACTAAGATTGCACCTAAATCAACAATTTATAGGATCATCAAGAACTTCAAGAAAAGAGGTTCCATTCTTGTTAAGAAGGGCGTCCAAGAAAGTCCAGCAAGTGCCAGGATCGTCTCCTAAAGAGGATTCAGCTGCGGGATCGGAGTGCCACCAGTGCAGAGCTGGCTCACATGAGCACATCTGCGCGTACAGTGAGGCGAAGACTTTTGGAAGATGGCCTGGTGTCGATAAGGGCAGCAAAGAAGCCACTTATCTCCCAAAAAAAAACATCAGGGACAGATTGATCTTCTGCAAAAAGTATGGCGAATGGACTGCTGAGGACTGGGGCAAAGTCATATTCTCCAAATGAAGCCTCTTTACGATTGTTTGGGGCCTCTGGACTAAAGAAGAAAATGTGAGCGCTACCATCATGCAAACAGTAAAGCATCCTGGACCAATCATGTGTGAAGTTGCTTACCATCCAAGGGCGGGGGCTCACTCACAATTTGGCCCAAAAACACAGCCATGAATTAAGAATGCTACCAAAACACCCTCCAACAGCAACTTCTTCCAGCAATCCAACAGCAGTTTGGTGACAGACAACGCATTTTCCAGCACAATGGAGTATAAGGCTAAAGTGATAACTAAGTGGCCCAGGGATCAAAACATTGAACATTTGGGTCCATGGCCTGGAAACTCCCCAGATCTTAATTCCATTGAGAACTTGTGGTCAATCCTCAAAAAGCAGGTGGACAAACAAAACCCCACTAATTCTGACAAACTCCAAGAAGTGATTATGAAAGAATGAGTTGCTGTCAGTCAGGATTTGTCCCAGAAGTTGATTGACAGCATGCCCAGCCGAATTGCAGAGGTCCTGAAACGCCAACGGTGCAAATACTGACTCTTTGCATAAATGTGTCATTGTCGCTAAAAGCCTTTGAAACTTATGAAGTGCTTGTAATTATATTTCAGAAACAACTAAAGCAGTTTAGCGGCAGACTTTGTGTCATTTTCAGCGTTTTTGGCCATGGCTGTAGTTCCAAAGGGTCACTGGAATATTCTTAATATGCAAGAAAATAACCAAACTCCTCTAAAGTCCAATTGATCTAATTAAGAAAAAAGAGATAATTTTTAGTTATAAAAGAGGTTTTTTTTTTGTGATTTACACCTTTTTTTAATCACAAGATAATTTATATACATGAATATGATCAATGGTGATAAAAACTATAAACCGAAAATGATTGTTTTGTACCTTTGCCCTTCATGTCTTGAGGTTCTTTTTCGTTATAATCTGGAGATGCCTTCTTCTTTAACAATCCTGCCATCCTCTTGGCTGTCCCCGCAGCAAATACAGACTTGGGAAGGTGAGATCTCTGCCAAAGGCTGGACCTCGTTCCATTTTTATCCACATCATCATTGCATAAATCAGCTCTTCCCTGTCTGCTGTCTTTTGTTGCAGTTTGTCCCTCTGTGTTTCGACTCTCCCTTTTGTCTGTTTGTTTACCATTTAGGATTGACTTGGTGTCCCTTGTACACAGAAAACGTGCAGAGGACAGCAACTCTGCTGATTTCCACAAAGTCAAGAAACTTGTGCGCAAACTTGTTTTGGCCTTTAATGTAAAAGTTGAACCCATGTTAGTATCCTCCTTGTGAGGTTTAATCGATGCATGTAAAGACTTGCTAATCAAATTTACTTTTGGATCGTTTTGATTATACTTACTGAACCAAGTAGCCACAGAATACTAATTATAAAAATTATATGTTACGAAAAACGTAACGACAAGATACTTGAAGCTGATCCCCTTCCTTCTCTCGTAAAGTTACTGTGCTAAATACAGTAAACATTGCGATAATATAGAGAAGTAAAGGTCACTGGTTGTATTCTCATGAGTTCAACGGAAAAAGAAGAGAAAACAAAAAGAAACTCGATCCTCATTTCTGTCAAAACCAAAGGAAATCATGTGTCGCACATTTCTCCGTCATCAATGGCAGACGTTTTGTCAGTGGTGCGTTAAATAATCCTGAGAGATACTAATCCTATGTTAACTATTTCTTTGATATTCAAGTAATATATTTAATTATATTGCTATAACATTGAATTAACTATGAATTATGTTGTTTTTGGTATATTTATTTTTCCAATATTAAGTATTTCTTACGTTGATATAAAAAAATATATTTTCCTTGCTGATTTTGAAAGCAACATGAACGGATTTGTTTTTTCAAAATAAAAGTTCACAATTAAATAAAAAGGGAAATGTGAATCTAAACCTTTTGTTTTACATTTAAAATATTTAAAAATATTTATTTTTGTCATTTTTCATTTCAAAAAATAACACGAAACACAAAAGGTAAACGTTTTCATGGATTTTTCAGAAAGTGCAAATTATTTTGAAAGAAAGAGGAAGTGTGAATCCGGAAGTTGTGACCTCCTCTGGATTGCTAGTCGAGACCAGAATCTTAAATTCGAACAGAAGTTAATTTATTGAAGTAAATCAACAAAAATAAACATATTTAGGATATTTGTTACTGGCATGGCTACCGAAACAAAACCCCACTGGTCTGCTACTCTGAGCAGAAGACTAGCAAACTCTGAAAAAGGTATTCATTTGTTCTGAAAACCAACAGCTAACGCGTCGATAGTAAAAAGTTAAATTAAACTAGCATTTATTGATTTATTTACTAATTACTTAAAAGATGAACAATATACGTACCATATACGTTTTTATTAAATGTGGTTCCTAATCCAATTATTTTCTTGTGCTGAAAGAAAATAAAAGTGAAGATGAAAGGAAAACAGAAGAAACGGCTCTTTTTACCAAATATTACACGCAGTTGAAAGGAGGAGGCGCTGAAGATCATGAGTCCTACAAGACCATTCCACGATTCTACTACAGGGTAATTTATAAACACGACAGTCAAGAAAATCATTGAGAACAACATATTTATTATTTTTCTGCAATTTGCTGCTACTTTGGTGTAAAGGAGAATACAATAAAACATATTAAAAAATAGAAAATGTATTTAAGAACTGGATTTCTTAAGATCTTGATGGTTTTATTCTGCAGCTTCCAGCAGAAGATGAAGTCCTTCGTCAGAAGCTGAGGGAGGAATCCAGAGCTGTCTTTCTCCAGAGAAAGAGTAGAGAGCTTTTAGATAACGAGGAGCTACAAGTAATTCATTCTTGAAAGGATGCAGTGAATTTGTTACAATCTCTACCAAAACAGTGTATATTGTTTCATCTACTTTGAGGAACTCCTACAATTTGTTTCTTCTTAGAACCTGTGGTTTCTACTGGACAAGCATCAGGTGCCTCCGTTAAGTGGAGAAGAGGCCATGATCAATTATGAAGCATACGTGCTGGTTCGACAGAAGGCTGGGCCCAAGTGCAGGTAAGGTTCAGGCTTCCACGGCGTGTGATAATTTCTGATAATGCCCACTTCGTATGGCATTATCCCTTACATAATTGATGCACAAATCACTCATGAATTGCAATAACATCACACAGTTTATGTTCTTAGTTGATTTTCAGATTCTTTGGGTGGTTTGTTCATTTTTTTTCCCGTCTTTTTAACATGGTTCATTCCCGATACAGCTGGGAAAATTTTACATAAAGACCACAACTTTTCTCACTTTTTCCATGTATATTCACGTATGACCAATTTTCATCCATGCAATATGCACAAAATATACGTAGTGGCTGTGGGACACGGCCTTTATGTAGGTTTTCTTCATGCTACCAGTAAAACTGTACCCAGTTAAATGTAAAAGGTTTCATTTTTAATATCTGCCTAATTTTCTAACTTGAGATATTGTCACCGCTCACACCCCCCCACCCCCAAAAAACTAGTCTATATAACAAATGAAAAGTTTTCCTTTTTCTGTACGACAAAAGTTAGTTTCAGTGAAGACATAATCCCAAACCCTTTTCCCTACTTTTCTTTCAGAAAATTCTTTACGGCTAAAGTGTACGCCAAACTGCTGAGCAACGATCCATATGGCCGAATCTCCATCATGCAGTTCTTTAACTATGTCATGAGGAAAGGTCTGGGCCGACGTTTGTTACTCCCCTTTCCATTTTTGGAATTGAAATTTAGATGTTATCTATAGAATGTTATGGCTTTCAGGTTTTTGTAATCTCTAAATGGTCGTTGTTGCCGTTCCTCTGCAGTGTGGCTCCATCAGACCCGAATAGGACTGAGTCTGTATGATGTAGCAGGACAGGGCTACCTCAGAGAGTCGGTAAGAATCAAACTGTGGTTCCAGTTTTGAGCCTCCGTTTTCTCTTTTGATACTTGTTTAGTGAGGCTACTGTGCAGTGGAATCTCAAATGTTCAAACTCGTACTAATATTTGTTTTTTAGGATTTGGAAAACTACATCTTGGAGCTGATACCCACGCTTCCTCAGCTGGATGGACTGGAGAAGTCTTTTTACTCTTTCTATGTTTGCACTGCTGTACGCAAGTTCTTTTTCTTTCTTGACCCCCTCCGAACAGGTAAGACCGACTTAACCCGCATTTGAAGAATTAAACGTGATGGAAACCTTTTGCTGGATGCTCACTTGGGATTGAAATAAGGGCACTTAAGTTCTGAAATGAGCAAATCAAAATCCCTGTCTTGTACTGAAAAACGCAAAAAATAGTTGCTTAAAATAGGTCAGAGGTCAATAGGAAAATACAAAAATTCTTTAGTGTAAGGAACATGTTTGTTGCTACTTGTTAAACGTTTGTGTGTTTAATAAGATTTAAAAATTATAAATGTGGTCATAAACGGCACATGTTAATTGTTGAATTGAGCTTAAACCGTCCTTTAATTCTGACAGGAAAGATAAAAATCCAGGATATTTTGGCCTGCAGTTTTTTGGATGACTTGCTGGAGGTAAGGTGTTGATTTATTTGTTTAATCTCACTCATCCAGACATCAGTAGAGCGTTTTTTTTTTTAATTTATTTTTCTTTCTCTGCTTCTGATTTTGCATTTCAAGTTAAGAGATGAAGAATTGTCCAAAGAAAGCCAAGAATCCAATTGGTTTTCAGCTCCGTCAGCTCTCAGAGTTTACGGTGAGAAAGCAGGCGGGTTTTTTGCAGGGGGGGGGCACCATAATAGGATTGGTTTTATGTGTAAGAAAGTTATAACACATAAATCTAGTTTAACCTCTTAAGACCTAGGATAATATTTGAACTAACCCTACTCACAGAGCTCCAGTTAATAACTACTGTAGTAATTGCTTATACTTATACTTAAGTAAATACCTATACGTAATATACTAGTACCTTTAAATGTAATGTCCAGGCATGTGGACGCCGGGTCTTTAGAGAGTAATTCTGAGGTTTGTATGTATTATATTTATTTATATTCATCAGCAGTATTATTGTTTGTGGTTCTGTTTTCATTGATATGAGTTTTTCAATGAGAATTTTTAAGGTATCCTTAATTTTATGGTCAAACTTCATTAACCATTGTAATTACAGTGGAGGGAATAACCATTACAATACAATTAAGATGACAGACGGCCAAACCTACAAAATGAGCAAAGGATCAAATACTAATTTTCTCCACTCCAATGGAACTTCAGTATATTTGAAACATTCTTAGATTCCTCACAATATTTCCTACTTGAACACTGAGGTCTGTAGGATTGTACATTTTTGCTGTGATATGTGTTTGAAGCTTAAACTATGTCTTATTCTGCACTTCAGACCTACAGCTCAAACTTCATTTTATAAATGCAGTTTTAGAGCAACTGTTAAAAACCGGACAGAAAGATCAGCATCCACAAAACTTCATTAAGTTACTTGAAAAACACTCAGGGAAAGCTGTAAAGCTTCAAATGAAGTTCCTATTTAGTTCATTACATGCATATATAGATGAATATTGGTAAATAAATAAAAAATGTAGCCAGTAAATTAGAGTTGTAATATCTTCCATCCCTGTCAGATGGTACTTTAGCTTATTGAATTTGAATTTATTCATTGAATAGGGACAGGGGCTGCCCGGTGGGGCAGTGGTTAGCACTCTTGCCTCACGGCAAAAAGGCCCCCGGGGGACGTGAAACAGAACATCAACTGGGGACCTTTCCGTGTGGAGTCTGCATGTTCTCCCAGAGTATGCGTGGGTTCTCTGCGGGGTCTCATCTTCCTCCCACTGTCCAAAAAACATGATTCATAGTTCAATTGGCAACTCTAAATTGTCCCTAGGTGTGAGTGTGAATGGGTGTGTGATTGTGGCCCTGCAACGGACTGGCGAACTGTCCAGGATGCCCCCTGCCTTTGCCCACAAGTAGCCAGGATAGGCTCCAGCAGCCCCGTGACCCCGAAAGGGATAAAACGGTAGAAGACGAATGAATAGGGACAGATGTTAAAACAGACATACTACAAAACAGCAGGCTATGCCCATGTCATAATGCTTTGAGCAGAAGCTAATTTACAGCATTTGTCCCTAGATGGACTTTTTTCTTAGAAGATTAAGAATTACAAAAATGAAAATAAAAAAGTTAATGTTAAAAATCGCACAACATAATGTAAAAGCATAGAGACACACAAAGAGGATTAAAAACTATTACTGGGTGTTTTTTCTTTTCATCAGGCCAGTACCTGAACCTGGACAAAGACCATAACGGCATGCTGAGCAAAGAGGAGCTGTCCCGATACGGCACTGCCACTCTCACCTCCGTCTTTCTGGACAGAGTTTTTCAGGAATGTCTCACCTACGACGGAGAAATGGTATGATGTCGTGTAAAGAGATGTTTCCTGGTTCTAGTTCGTTAGTTCCTCTGTTTTGGTGAAGGAAGGAAAGATCACTGAAAGCATATTTTCCTTCCATGTAACATCAGATTACCATCAACTCGTCTTTGTTCAGAAAGGGTGACACAGGTTTACATGTTTGTTGATGATTGACTTGTCTCTGTGTAATGTGTGTCTTAACTTTCTGCTCTTTTGTAGGACTATAAGACCTACTTGGACTTTGTATTGGCCTTGGAAAACAAGAAGGAACCTGCAGCCATACAGTATATTTTTAAACTGTTGGACATGGAGAACCAAGGATACCTCAATGTTTTCTCTCTAAACTATTTCTTTAGGGTATGGCTTCAACCTACACATAGACACTATGTATAGAAACACATGCTGATTTAGACGTATTTTCAATGTTGTGTTTTTGTTTATATGTTGAATCATTTTAGAGCCCGTTTGTGTTTTTTCTCAGGCCATTCAGGAGCAGATGAAGCAGCATGGTCAAGAACCCGTCTCCTTCCAGGACGTTAAGGTTCTCAAGACACTATTTCCCACCATGTTTACTTCAAAATCCAAAAACGGAGAGGTTAATGTGAGCACTGTCTCCCTTTAGGATGAGATCTTTGATATGGTGAAGCCTCTAGACCCATACAAGATCACCTTCCAGGATTTGGTGAACTGTTGCCAGGGTGACACGGTGGTTGGCATCCTAATTGACCTCAATGGTTTTTGGACCTATGAGAACAGAGAGGTGCTGGTTGCCAGTGACGACGGCAGCAACACAGTTGATCTTGAAGAAACCTAAGATGGACACCTTATAGTTAAAGATGAGTTTTTAAATGAAAAAAATGGCGTCTGTGGCGTTGTAGGCTCTCATTGAGTTTCAAACCTAAAATACATTAATAACAGGAAGGGGTTTTACTTAAAAAATAGATGAAAGATAGACTTTAAGTTTGGGTTTTGTGTAAATGTTCTTATCATTCTGAAAGAAGCTTTATTCTGCAAAGTCTTCTTCCCGCTCATTTTCTGTACCTCAAACCCTAAAGAATGTTTTTCATTTTAGTACTATGTAACAGTTTTACAAAGTTCAAATATAAATGTCTAATATTCCTCTGAATTATTTTGCTGCTCGATTATTTGTAAAAACGTTCTAGAGCAGAAGTCTGAATTATTAAAGACTGTAAGTCAAAATAAACCTAATTTAATGGCCCAAACCAGATTTTTTTTTACATGAAAACGATAAAGCTAATGTGTGGGCTCTGCCACAACCGTCCAGGATGTTCCCCGCCTTCGCCCACGAGTCCCCGGGATCGGCTCCAACAGCCCCGGGATCACGAAAACGGGTTTAGAAGATGAATGGATTAACATTTAAGCGAATGTTGTGGAAATGCTGCAAAAAAAAAAAAAAAGCATAATTAAAAAATACTTTACAACTCAGTAAATTAATTATAAAGACATCCTTCAAGGTAACTACAGTAAATCTAAAACCTGCTTTGAAATGTTTATAATATAGAAAAAAGATGAAATGATGCAACTTCTTTGTGCATGGAAGCCTTCACCTAAAGCTAAATATCATATCAACATATTAGCAATTTCTCTTCTTTTAGTAATAATTCTGGTCAATTGCAGACAAAGAACTAAATAAAAATAAGTGGGCTAACAGAAGGACACTTCAATCGAACAGATTTCAGCAGAAGTATAATTTCATAGCTTTATTTTAAAAGCTTTTTTGTTTAAGTCATATTGAAAATGTGTTTAGGTTTTCCATTTGGAAGAGTTTTAATTAGAGAAATAATTTGTATTCAACAAATGAAACATTAAATCCAAACTGATTAAAAGCATTTCATTGAGCATTTCAAGACAAATCCATGTTTGATCGGAAAATAATGGCGTTTTTCATTTTGCTGAACCAGAACTGCTGTCATTTGGGGTTTCAGAATCTGGTGACAGCTTCATTTTGTTTACTTTCATGAAAATCGAACCTTTTTTTTGATAGATTGACAATTTTCTGTGCTGAGATGTAACATTAAAAAAGGCTTTAATTCCAGTTGCAGCAATCACACATCACTTTGTGAATATTTACCAAGTGAACGTTGCCAAAAACAAACCAAGTCCTTTTAGCTTCAGAATTTTCTTTTGACAGTTTTCACATCAGCTGATTAATTTTACATATTTAAAGCAAAGCTTTGCTCGAGCCAGTAAAAGAACACATCATTCATACTTGTGTTAAACCTGATTCTTGACCTGTGGAAATTCCAGAAACAGAACAGCAATAAAACTATGGAGAACAGTTCTCTAAATATCCTCTGAACTCTTCAGAACAATAAGACAGAACGGTTGCCATTTTTCTGCTACAGATGAGGTTCTACACTTCCAATGGAATGGATTTCTTCAGGCAAACTGGGTGCAAATATTCCTGTGAATGAGTTACTTTGGGTCCTTCATGCTCTAAACATACAAAAGAAAACTGGTAGCACTCTCAGCATCACACCATAGTCTGAAGCAGACTAAAAAAACAATAACTTGATGATAAACTGGTTCAGCATGTATTTGAGCAATCTGTGCCAGATTTGTTTCTTTTTAGCAAACTACATACATGTTTGTAAGAGCTTGAGAGTTGAAGATGGTGCTGTACCTTTAACCATTTTCAGAGAAATGATCCACTTCAGAAAGAAAACTCAACTCTTTTCTTCATGCGTGACTTCTTAAATTGTGTGTTTGTGTGCAGACACGCCCAGTCTAAACCCAACACAGTCAATCATGTGATAAGTTCTGCATAGACGATATTTAGATACATTTACATACAAAGGTTAGGCTGCTTCTTTTCGGGTTTCCTGCAATGCATAATAATTAAAATATTTTAGAAATGTAAAAAAACAAAAACATAGAAAAATAATATAATTAGTATACATTGCCAATTAAATTAGGTTTTTCAGGCTTTGTTTTTTCAAGAGTCTGTTCTCAAGATGGAAGTGGAGAAGGGACTCTGTCTGAGTCTGGACCACTGAGGGGCGGCTCAGGCTGCAGCTCAAAGCTAATGTTTACAAAGGAGGCGGTGGACGTCTCTGGCTGCTCCACCAATGCAGGATTGCTCTGCCCACTTCTCTGCTGCAGATTGAACTGACGCTCTGCCTCCTCCGCCAGACGGTTGTCCTCCTCTTCCTCCTCCTCCTACAGCAGAACAAAGATGATTTAAATGTGAAAAGGTTTCATTTAAACTACTATGTAAAACTATTCCAGGTGGGACTTTTCTGTTCATGCATGAGACAATGGGTTTACCTCTTTCTTTATGCGATAGTACTCATCAATTGCATACTGGTACTTAGGAGCATTGATCCCAAACAACGAAGCCAGTCTTTCACCCAAGTAGTCACATACTGCAGATAAACACAAAAATATGAGCTCGCTCATTACAAACCACGTTCAAAATCCTACAATGTCATAAAAGGCATAACTCTTTGACACACGTGTGTCTTTTTATCCAGTAATTCCCTCCCTCAGTCCTTGAGGAACACCGCCTTGCACGTTTTCTATGATACTCTGCTTTAAAGACACACTTAGAGGAAAATCGTGTTTCTAACATGTTCTTGTGGCATTTTCCGGATGATAGAGGACACATATAAAGAAAATTCAACTTACAATTGCATGTCTGAGTATTTCTTTATTTAAACTGTTGTGAATCAGGAGCAGATGAAAAAATGCAGTTTATAGAAGAGCTTAATTGTGACTTATATGCTGGGCAGGTCACAAGCTCCTTACTCTGCTCCATTCCAATGCATCCACTTGTAGACAACCATAAATAACTGTAGGTCTTTGGTTTCCTTGTCTGAACTGGCATCTGGCTCAAACCTGTACGGCCAGATAGCTCCTATATTGCTCACCATTTAAAATAACGGACAAATTAAACGCACGAGTTCTTGATCTTATTTTTATTGTGGCGCATATATATATACACCGGTATATACTTAAATGAATTAATTCAATTGGTAACAAGTAATTGAGTTCAATTTATTCAACCTAATTTCTTACTTCTATCAAACTCAATATTTTTTTGCAAATCAAATTTACATATTTATCTAAATAAATGTCATATTACTCCATTTCAATTAAATGTTTTTCCATCTTACTTTATTGTGCTTCTTGAACTCTCATATGTTCAAGTTTGAGCCTGCAGATATTCTCATTTTTATAACAATAAAATGCACGAATCAATCATTTCTCTGACTTTAACATTACACCACTAACCAGTAGTGGAACTAAATATCCTCATCATGCTCTCTGTTCCTCTCACTCATGGTGCAGTAAAGTTAAATATAACAGGACAAAATAACTAGACAAAACACAGTAAAACAGGTAAACAACTGAACACATTTGGTCAAAAACCCACACTTAAACCCAAATCCGTCCAGACAAGCAAAGGGAATGGTATCCCACAATCCCTTGCGGTGCCGATCTAACGGCAGCACCAAAGTTGCACCTATTTAATTGACTTAATTTGAAAGAAAGTAAAATAACTGTCTGATAACAACGTGTTATTTTTAAGCTGACTTAACTCAAAAAAATTATTTATTTTAACGGAAGCAAATAATTAAGTTAGATCAAAGTAAAAAGGTTTATCTTTCCAACATCCATATGTGGTCTTATCACCCTCTCACGGTGGAAAAAGTATTATCTGAACTTTTTCATCCACTAAATCATCTTCAAATGGACACGCCATGCTGCTTCACCTCTCTGAAAATAAACTAACCTTCAACTAAACCTGCTCCAGACCAGGTTATGTTCAGAGCATGAGTTGCCATGGCATCTTGACATATCCTGAAACATTCCTCCATTTTTGGAACCTAAAGCTGAGGTTATCCGCTGTCCTTAGCCTCAAACTTACCGTGGGAGCTATCATAACCTGCTTTCTGGAATACCCCCCAGGAAGGGGGGGCGAGGTTGCTTAGTACCAAAACTACTGCCAAAAACGGAGGTGAATTTCTGATGAACCCCTGCCGCTCTGCAGAAACTATGTCCTAGAAAATGACACAGGTTCTTTTTGTATTTTAACTAAAAACAGCATAACCATAATAATTAAAAAAAACACTGGGAATGCTTTTGGATCAAAAGATGATCATAGTGGGACTTTAACACCTAATACAGCCGATCTTCAACTTTTCCAAAGATCTTATTTTATTAAACCCAAGTCTGTTTAGGCAGAGTAGGATAATAAGTAGTCAAAAGTTCTCATTCATCCAGATGAAGTTATCTTGACTGATGAAGCTACTTGGATGAGTAGTGAAAAGTTTGACTCAAATTCAGTGCAGAGTAGGATAGAAAACACAAGGACCAGTAAATACAGTTTTAACCTAAAGCTAAAATAAGACCATGTTACCTGAGACAGTGGAGGTGGCCATTCGCCACATTTGGAACCAGATAAAAGGACCCCAGGTCAGTTTAGCCTGAAAAGAATAATAATAAAAACATTTTTTTTTTATTTAAGATAAATGTTGCCATGATAAATGTTGGAATGGTCACAAAAAGCAAAATATATAAAGTTAGATTGTCTGGATTACCAGAATAACCACTTTCTGTTACCACCTTTCTCCCTATACTCATGAAATATTGTTTATAAAAAAAATATGTTCAAGCTTTTATATCAAGTCTAATCTACTGTGATGACTCCAAAGATGAAACAGCAAAAATTTAAATAAACAAACTGTCTCATGAAATCCTAACATACCGGATCAACTGGAGTAACATCTTTCTTCACAGGCTCATCCTCTTCATCAGTGCTGTACTCTTCCATGGTTTCCCCACTGGCAAAGTGAATGATCCTCCGTGGAACTTTCCCCTGTCTGCCTGTGAACCCCATGATGTCAACACTCTCACAGTCAGTCGCCCCTCCTGTAAACTGTGAAGAAAACCCATTATTATTGTGCTTACATATAATCTGGGAAAACTCTATTAGCGCAAATGTTTTTATTATAACAAATATCTGATAGTAAACTAGTTTAAATTAACAAGTTACAGTACAAAAATAAATTTAAAAAAAGAGATTGTTTCCCTAAACACGCCTTCGATGCTGCGTTGTTTGCTAAATGCTAGTTTTGTAGCTAGTAGGGCAGAAACCGTCTACTAATAATGAAAGTTCTTAGTTTACCTAATAAATATCGGAATGTAAAGAGAATTTATGACTGAACTAACCTGTTTTGTTTCCATCGTTTCCCCGTTTGAAATGTTGAAATTAGTATCACACACACACAAAACAAGTCTCCCAAATAATTCTCAACTTCCCACGCAGCAACAACAGTTAATGTTTAGTTTAGCTTTGGATAACTCTTCTTCTGGGGTTAAGGAAAGAACAATATGAAGCTTTAGCGCCCCCTTGTGACGTTTTCGCGACATTTCATTCCTTTTAAATGTCATTTTCTTGGCTGTGTGGTCCTCACACACGTGTACACCCGACAACACTCCCTAGAGTTCTTAAGACTGTACAGAACGTAGAACAAAACTTAATAACAGAAAACCTTTTCACACTTATTATCTAACATAGTTCCTGGGAGTAAGAGTTCTTGGGCTGGGGACTGCCTTTCCCACTTTGGTGCAGACCATGGGCTCTATCTGGAGCAGGGTTAACATTTTCCATTTCTCATGCAGTAGCATCATTTTAATAAATGCACACTTACCTGAATACACCTGCCTGCTGGCCTTTATACAAACATAAATATGGGTTTAGACATGCACAATGTGTTAAACATGCATGCAATGGTATACATGTAAGTTAGCTTGTATTGGTTGTGAGCTACTTACTGTGACCTACTGTTTCAACATATACTAGTTATCATGACATTGTTAAATTTAAAAGGCCAAAACCATTTTTCTTAAGGCTTTTAGAGTAAACTATAACTATTTATTTGATAATATATTACTTTTGGCACACTAAAGAACAAATTATTTATGAAATATTAGTTATTTTCGTGAACTCTTGTTTCTAAGCTTCAAGAATAGGAAGGCTGGATTGGACTTTGCTAAAAAGCATCTGAAAAAGCCAGCACAGATCTGGAAAAACATTCTTTGGACAGATGAAACCAAAATCAATCTCTACCAGAATGATGGCAAGAGAAAAGTATGGAGAAGGCGTGGAGAAGCTCATGATCAGTAAAACACTGTGGAGGCAGTGTGATGGTCTGGGCCTGCATGGCTGCTAGTGGCACTGGGACACTAGTGTTTATTGATGACATGACACAGGACAGAAGCAGCCCAATGAATTCTGAGGTGTTCAGAGACATACCGTCTGCGCAGATCCAGGTGAATGCAGCCAAACTGATTTGGCAGCGTTTTATAATACAGATGGACAACGGCCCAAAACATACTGGCAAAGCAACTCAGGAGTTTATTAAAGCAAAGAAGTGGAATTTTCTTGAATGGCCAAGTCAGTCATCTGATCTTAACCCAATTGAGCAGCATTTCACTTGTTGAAGACTAAACTTCAGACAGAAAGGCCCACAAACAAACAGCAACTGAAAGCCGCTGCAGTAAAGGCCTGGCAGAGCATTCAGAAGGAGAAAACCCAGCATCTGGTGATGTCCATGAGTTCAAGACTTCAGGCTGTCATTGCCAACAAAGGCTTTTCAACCAAATATTAGTAATGACCATTTTGTTTTCAGTTATTTCATTTGTCCAATTACTTACGAGCCCATGAAATGAAGGGATCGTGTTTAAAAATGCTTTAGTTTTTCACATTTTTAATTCCAGCTTTTTGTTCAACCCATGGAATAAAAGCTGAAAGTCTGCACTTCAATGGCATCTGAGTTGTTTTATTTAAAATTCACTGTGGTAATGTACAGAAAATAAGTTAGAAAGAATGTGTCTCTGTCCAAATATTTATGGTCTTGACTGTATATCACTTGCACTCAGCAGTTGAACCCATCGAGACATTAAGGTTTTTGGTCGCTAGATGTCACTGTTTTGCCAACAAATTTATTTGCTTCTCTCTCTCTATATATTTTTTTTTATTTTTATTATTTTTTGTCTTTCTTGTTATATTCATAACACTAAAACAGCATTTGACCAACAAACATGCAGTTTTTATTTTTATATTTAAATGCAGGTTGTACCGGTTGTACATCAAACTCCTAACCGGAAGTTCCGTGTCTGAGCCTGTGAGCTTCACGGTCATAGTAACCAGCTGTGGTATTTTGGTCCAGGCGAGTTGCAAAAATGACAACAAGGAAGTCGGGCTCCCGACTCGAGACCGAAATTGAGCGGTGCCGTTCAGAAGGACAGTGGGATAAGATACCGGAGCTGGTGCGTCAGTTGTCGGCTAAACTCATCTCCAACGGTAGGAAACGTGCGGGTTCTCCCAGCATCTGTTCCACGTAGGAGGCCTTCCCCCCGGCCCGAGACCGCGGTTCTTCCTGAGCTGACCGGGACAGCCCTGATGCTGGCAGTATTTCTAGGGATGCCCGCCTGAAAACGGAAATCGCTGGTTATTTCAAAGACAGTTGATCTGTTTTTATTTATGTGAACACACAGAGATACGTAGAATTTTCATAAACAAGCACCGGCATACCACCATGGGTCACCTTTAAAGTTTAAACAAAATTTGACTCAGAAGTGTGACATAAAGCCTTTGCTGCTTTACATTTGACTTTTTTATTTTATTTTTTAGATTTACTGATACAGTACTCATAATAAATTAGAAGCAGTGCTTACTTTATCCGTGATACGTTTATATTTTCGTCACTAAGGTGTTTCTGGGTTAGCACCACATAATAACACTTCAACTTATAACATGATTTTAACCATTTCTGGTGAGTTTACACCAGAAACGTTTTTGATATCGTGTATTTATTCGCTGTGTGAACCTGCTTTTTGTCTAAGGTGAACGTCAATCATTTAATGAACACAGTTTGTTCTTCTGCCAGGCTGCTAGCTGCTCATCATCATAAGCTATGTTTGATGCTACAAGCTAGCTGTGACACTCCGTAAAGCTGCTGCTGCAGGTTTCAGGATGTCAACACAGTTACCACTGTAGATAACATTCAATGACCATTCTATGACATTCTTATTGGGTAATATAACAATTAAATGTTTGTGTTCCTACTGTTTTGGACGCTGTAAATATACCGGAAAAAATATCAGGAACTGATATTTCCAACTAATTCATCTAAGTACCATAACTGTGTATGATCAGTATTTTTTATCGAAATAATTAAAAAACAAAAAACTATCCGTTAAAGGTGGCGCCCTTTGTTTCTTCCTTTTTCCGTCAGAATCTATTAATAAATAAATACATAAATAACAAACCCCTCATGGATAGTCTTGTATCTTCACTATAGATTTTATTAAATGAAAATAATCTGTCCTTAAAAAATATTGTTCAAAAAGCCATTGAGATCAGATCTAAAAAGATTTTTTTGTCAGATTTTTGCTATTTGTAAGGTGAACTACTTAAATGCTTTTAGAAGCTGTCTGTTTTGCAGTAAGGCATTAGAGTTATGAATGAAAAATTATTTCTTTATTTTTAACGAAAAAAGTTGGATTTAAGAACAAGTAGAAAATATATATATTTGTTGGATATTATAGAGGGGCTGAGGTCATAGCTTTGGTTGTTTGTAGCATTTATTTATTCCCTCTTTAGAGAGAAAATTGTCATTCTCTCTGGTATATAAATTTCCTTTTTTGTCAATAAAAAGTTGGAAAATACAAGAACACTGAAGTAACAAATAACAATAAAAATAGTGAGAAGTGAGGTAGAGATAGAGATAGAGTAGTCTTACTTCGGGGTAAGAAAATTAACTACGAAAATAACTAATATGTCATAGAAAACGTGTTTTTTAGTGTGCCAAAGGTAATATATTATCATATATATGGATATATTTTACTCTGAAAGGCTAAATAAAAGATGATACAGGCCCTTTAACAAATTATCAGCTTAAGAGATTAGAAGTAATAGTTTCATATTTCAATTTAGTCATTGGATAGAATACACCATTTTTTTTAACTACCATGTTGCCAAGTTAAATCTGACTCTGCTAGGTTTAAGCACTGTATTAGATTCAAATTAGTACTGCAATGGAAATATTTTCCTGAGCTTTATATTTTTAGTGTTTGAGTAGTGCCACCTCGTGTTTATGTAGGAAATCTGTAGATAGATTAATCTGTGATCATGCCTTTTTGCCCAAATCTATTTATTTGTCAAGATAACAAAATATGCTGCATGTTGACATAGAAATTTGACCAAGGAGTGCTTTGAACTTCTAGATTTAAAAGCACAAAATGTGTCAACAAAATATTTTCTTTCATAGACACATTTTTTCAATCAATTCATCTCAGGTTGACATAAAAAAATAGTACTAAATTTGAAACTGTTTAATGTGGATCAGGGCTCTAGACTACATTTTTTTACCATTGGTTGCACCGGTGCACCTAACTTTTTTTGTTTGTGCACCGTCCTTCTCAACCACATTGTCAGTAACTCAGCCATTATAGATGGTCACTTTTCTTTTTAATTGCTGTCAGTATTAGCATTAAGACTTGAAAATTATTAACTTACAAATTGGTAAACATAAAGCCCTTTATTTGAAACACAATTCCACAATAATGATAAATTACATAAAAAGTCCCACTCCATTGAAATTCAGTTGTTTTTAACCTGATGATGCTGCATTTTTCTCATGATAAGAGGACAAATATATAGGATTTAAGATTAAAAAAGCATTTCTGACTTTCTTTATTCAAATTGGCACAAATAAAAACGCTTTGTTTGAAAAAGCTCAAATTTGTGACACAAGCAAGTGAAATGGATGGAAGCTATGTCCTAGAAAATGACTGGTTTCTTGATTCTCACTTAAAAACTGCATAATCATAATTAAAACAACACTGGGAACGCTTTGAAAATAGTTTAAAATATAGATGGAGTGGGACTTTAAAATACTTAATTGAGCTGAAATTTGAACTAAAAAAATATAAAATGTATAAAAGTTTTGTGATTAGTACGGAGCATTTCCAGAATAACTTCATAGGTATGTCCTTAATTCAAATATGTTTTGATTGCAGCATCTCTGTCTGGGTCTGCAGTGACTTTGTTGTTTTTGGTTTAAGGCGCTTCATGTCAAATAAAGGTCTCCCAGAATGATGGACATACGCCATCATCCAACTAGTGATGTTTCTTCTTTGTTTCCTTTTTTTACACTTCCTTTTGATTTTTGATAAAATTACTTTAGTTTTTTTTCCAGTTTCTTTTTTTGGAATTGTTTTGTTGGTGGAATTTTGTTTTGACTTCTAAAACTTGATGTTTGTTTGTTATTGCTTGTTTAATAGTTGTTTTTGCGTCATATGATCTGATCTTCAGGCCACCGTAATTAATCCTTTAACCCCAAAAATGTCACATTAGTGACACATGAATAACAGTTTTTGTCTTATATATATACAGTAAATCTTTAACCATTCACACGATCTCAGCAGATTCTAAAGCAGAGAAAAGTGGCTTTTCTTTCTGGCTTTGCACACATTACTAGCGTGAGGCTGAGGCGCGAAGCTGCTTTTGTCCGCAGCAGAATCCGCTGATAAACATTGATTATGTAAATACTTCACAACTGCACAGTGTTGCATATCAGCACCAGGCTGCTTTTCTCTGCTTCAGAATCCACTTGAAAAGTTACAGAACCCAAAAGAATGTGAACAGTAGAGCTGAAGTTCCGGAGTTTAAGGATTTTAACAGAATTCTTTTTAATCTGCTCCAACTGCAGCCAGCACACAGAACAACTCAGATGTACATTCTCATAAACAAAAACAATCTTTCTTATTTGAGGTGTGTTACAGTATCCCCATCACACACGTACAGAAAATGAGACTTTCAGAGTAGTGGAGATTAGGCCCCCCCAACACACACAGAACGGCTAGGGGCCTCGGTGCGACCATGGATTTTTTTTTTTTTTTTTTGGGGGGGGGGGCACTGTTGAAAAATTCAGTCACATGTGCGATTCTGGAGCCCTGTGGATCCTGTTTTACTCCCCCGATGCTTGTAGTGAGAAGATGCTGTGGTTTTTAGCTTAAAAAACTGTTCTATGTATTTTTCTAGATGATCTTGGTGAGCTGCTGTTGGGAGAATGCAAGCTCCAGGCTTACTTGAAAGAGAATCCTATCAAGCAGGGTTCAAGTCCCAGAGGTCCACGGCTCAAACTGGTGGAGGTCAGGAAACATCTCACTGCTGCTCTGGACAGAGGAAACTTAAAGGTAACTCTATCACGTTTGGGACATGATATACTCTCTAAATGTTAGACTATATTTCATGCTGAAATCAGAAGTTTAGATCCCGACATTCATATATATATTATTTTCTTCTAGCCTGATTACCTCCAGGAAGCCAGTCTGTTGATGGCAAAACTCTGTTATGTTGAAGCAGAGTTCAGAGAGGCTTTAGGTAACCTTCACAGTTTCTGTACGATCTATCTGAACATTTTAACCCGAGTCGATTCATTCGTTTTTTCCCCCTGCTTGACGTCTTTCCAGGTCACTACGGTAGGGTGAACCTGGATGAAATGCAGCTGGCAGGTGCTCCTGTCTACAGGTTGTCCATGATAGCAGAAGCTTATGCCACCAAAGGTACGAAGAAACCCCCACAGGCAATATTCATGTCCCTGGCCTGCTCAAGATCATGCTCAAGATCAACTTACAGCACTCTCCTTATGATAGTTTGTTTATTAGTATCTGATCATAAAGTTTATTTGTTGAATAAATTGAAACAGGGTTACTAACTGATATAGTTGAAGTAGTTTTCTTCTTTTTTATGTTAATTATACCATTATCCTTATTTACTGTATTATCACAAATCAAATATTTGTTATATCATACATTTCTGTTTCTCAAAAAATAGAATATTGGAAATATTTGAGTCACTGTTCAGAACACATGAAGTTTTTTTTTTTTTTTTTTTGGTGTTTAAGATGATCTGTGGTCCAAAACATGATCATTGGCCCCTTGCATATGAGGAAGAGGAGGAGAGAAAGATGCAGACGTTCATTTGTAAAAGAAGCTGGCTTTTCACAGTGATTTGTCCGAGCACAGTGAGGTTATGTTAAAGGAAAGAAAGAAGTGGTAGGAAACTACAGTATTCGGGCTGGGTTTAAAAAGAAAATCAAGCCAGGATTAATTATTTCTTAGAAAATCCAATTAATTTAATCAAATCCATGTACCAATTTTCCTCTTAAGTAATCATTGTGTTGTATTCAGAGAAAAATTGCTTTCAGTGAGTTATAATACCACAATTCCTCTTTAAAAAGAAAAAAGAAAATCCCACCTTCTTCAACTTTTCTCACTAGTTTTCTAGAAAGTGTTTTTCATCCCCACAAAGAATTGTGGTCTAGAACAGAAATATAAAAAATTATATCTTGAACTGTAAATTAAATCAACATCTTATGTATTGAATTGATTCAATGTTTTTTCAGTTATGCAGTGTTGAGAGCTTTGAACAGGAGCCTCAACATTTGTGTGTTATGCAATTTTGGGTCAAAGGCCAAATCCGAGATTAGGTATATCCGAATTCCCACCCTAATCCCTAACTACTTAAAAACTATATAGTGCGGGACTACGTAGTAGAGCCCTGGATTATATAAGCAATGACACCATGCTCACTTTTTTTTTTTTAAACGTCGAATATGGTGTCATCGATTTCATGAATTGAAAATCTAATTGATATGAGCGTTGTGTGACGGGTATTTATGAATCCAATGTGCCCTCAAGATGAAAACTTTAATAGTTTAAAAAAATATTTAAATAGATCTTTTGCAAAAAATATTTTATCGCAATGCATTGTGGTCTATATTCAACAATCTAGTGAGCGTCGATGCACACTGGTTTTTAGCAGAAACTTCTGGGAAATTTCTCGTTCCTGTTCTAGGAATCATGTGTCCATGGTGTTCATGCAGTTGGTTGACCAGCAACATTCATTGACTTAAAGCTCCCATTTGTAGAGTTCTGACGAGGAAGATCCAAGAGACCAGATCCAAAGATTTAGAAGAGCTCAAAGGGTTTACAGTGGGGCAGAAAAGTAAAGTAAGCCACCAAATGTGCAAGTTCTCAGACTTAAAAAGGTGAGAGATGCCTTCAATTTTCATCATAGATATACCTCAACTATGAAAGACAAAATGAGAAAAAAAGCCAGAAAGTCACATTGTCTAATTTTTAAAGAACTTATTAATAACTTATGGTGGAAAATCGGCATTTGATCAATAACAAACGCTCAACTCAATACTTTATTTACCCTTTGTTGGCAATGACCGCAGTCAAACGTTTTCTGGTAATTTGACCCTTTCCTCCATGCAGATCTCCTCTAGAGCAGTGCTGTTGTGGGGCTGTCGCTGGGCAACACAGACTGTCAACTCCCTCCAAAGATATTCTATGGGCTTGAGATCTGGAGACTGGCTTCTCCTTTGTTACCCGGGCAGTGTTTTTGGGATCGTTGTAATGCTGAAAGACCCAGCCACGTTTCATTTTCAGTGCCGTTGCTGACGGATATTTCTTGCAATATCCGACCAAATAAGTCACTGTTGCTTCCTTATATGGCCGCTGCCATTCTGAAACCATTCAACGGTGACTGGTCCGAGTCGCTCTGAGTCATAGCCTCATAGGAGTGGGCTGATTGAGTCCCCACCTCTTTCCAGGCCTTTACCTCTTTAATGCGGGTCATTAGCTGCGTTTAGATTACACGTTTGCGCAAAACTTTATCGAAATCCTAGAAAAGGCGAAAAAAAGATAAATTCACTGTTTCCATTAAAAACAATTATGTGAAAAAACAAACTTGCGCAATAAGTCATTGATAAACACGGATGTGAACAGTACCTTGATTTACAGCAGATGCTTTCAAATGTGTGACTGGGAATATCTGTGCAGTGCAGGTACTTCCTGTTTGGGGATGGGTTGAGCTATCCATTGTTTTAGTGCTTTTTTCCCCCCCCCCCCCCCCCAATGCTTTACAGTTGGTATGGTGTTCTTTGGATTCAACTCGGCATTCTTTCTCCTCTGAACACGAGTAGGGTTCTTGACAAAAAGTTCTATTGTTGTTTCATCTGACCATAGGACATTCTCCCAATCCTGTCCTGGATCATCCAAATGCTCTCTAGCAAACCTTAGATGAGCCTGCACATGTACTGGCTTTAGCAGGGGGACACGTCTGGTACGGCAGGATTTGGTGATGTAGTGTGCTACTGAAGGTAGCTTTTGTTACTTTGATCCCAGCTGTCTGCAAGTCATTCACTAGGTCCCCCTGCGTGGTTCTGGGATTTTTGCTCACTGTTCTTGTGATCATTTTGACCTCACAGGGGGAGATCTTGCAGGGAGCCCCAGATGGAGGGATATTATCAATGGTCTTGTATGTCTTCCTTTTCCTAATAATTGGTCCCACAGTTAATTTCTTCACACCGAGCTGCTTTCCTGTTGCAGATTCAGTCTTCCTAGCCGGGTACAGGTCAACAATTTGGTTTCTGTTGCCTTTAGACAGCTGTTTGGTCTTGGCCATAGTAGAGTTTGGAGTGTGACTTTCCGAGGTTGTGGACAGGTGTCTTTCATATAGAGAACAACTTCAAACAGGTAACGAGTGGAAGACCTCCTCTTACAGAAGAAGTTACAGGTCTGTGAGAGCCAGAAATCTTGCTTGTTTGTAGCTGACCAAATACCGTATTTCCGGGCTATAGAGCGCACCTGAGTACAAGCAGCACCCCCCTAATTTATAAAGGATAAGCTATTTTGTACATACACAAGCCGCACCTGGTAGTAACAGGTAACAAGGGTGGTTAAAAAAACGTACCGGTAAAAGTCACTGAGAGCAGCAGTGACTTATAAGTGCGCTTGCCTCTGCGCCTACAGACCACACCACACTAAAGACTTTCTCACACTTCTCTCTAGTTTACTGCTATGTTTTTATTCAGTTCAAAGTAAAATTCTAATTTTCAGAGATGAACAAATGTCAATTTTCATTAATCTTATTCATACATAAGAGCTGAAAAATATTTTCATTGTTGCTTTTTTTCTGAATTATACTAACTAATCTGTTTAGGTTGTATTTTTAATGCAGCGTGATAACTTAAGTAGTTTTTCCAGCAGTTATTTTGTCTCTTTGATTTTCTCTCGACCAGTATTTGTCCTTTAACTGTTTCCAGGCTTGTGTCTGGAGAAGGTCCCAGCCGGCTCTCCCTCTTTATCCAACAAGAACAGCGGCTCTCCATCATCCAGTAGAAGCACAACCGATAGGGAACAGGAAATCATCACCTGCTATGAGAAGTCTGGAGACATAGCTTTGCTGTACCTTCAGGAAGCAGAGAAGGTCTGTGTGTTTTTAATGCGTGCTGCTGACATATACAGCACACAAGCATTCATCAGTAGCAACTTAGCTAGCAAATTTGACTAAAATGACTGTAGAAAATTCTAGATTCACACTGAAGGCATCACAACTATGAATTAACACATGTGGAATTATAAACATAACAGAAAAGTGTGAAACAACTGAAAATATGTCATATTGTAGGTTCTACAAAGTAGCCACCTTTTCTTTTGATTACTGCTTTGCACACTCCTGGCATTCTCTTGAAGAGCTTCAAGAATTAGTCACCTGAAATGTTTTTCACTTCACAGCTGTGTCCTGTCAGGTTTAATCAGTTTGATTTCTTGTCTTATAAATGGGGTGGGACCATCAGTTGTGTTGTGCAGAAGTCAGGTGGATACACAGCTGATAGTCCTACTGAATAGACTGTTAGAATTTGGATTATGGCAAGAAAAAAGCAGCTAAGTACAGAAAAACGAGAGGCCATCATTACTTTAAGAAATTAAGGTCAGTTAGTCCCAAAAATTGTAAAAACTTTAAAAGTGTCCCCAAGTGCGGTCACAAAAACCATCAAGCGCTACAAAGAAACTGTCTCACATGCGGACCGCCCCAGGAAAGGAAGACCAAGAGTCACCTCTGCTGCAGAGGATAAGTTCATCCGAGTCACCAGCCTCAGAAATGGCAGGTTAACAGCAGCTCAGATTAGAGAGTTGGTCAATGGCGCACAGAGTTCTAGCAGACACATCTCTACAACAACTGTTCAAAGGAGACTCTGTGAATCAGGCCTTCATGGTAGAATATCTGCTAGGAAACCACTGCTTAAGAAAGGCAACAAGCAGAAGAGACTGTTTGGGCTAAAGAACACAAGGAATGGACATCAGACCAGTGGAAATCTGTGCTTTGGTCTGATGAGTCCAAACTGGAGATTTTTGGTTCCATCCGGTCTGCGTTTAGTTGGACCATCATTTCTTTTTCAACAGGACAATGACCCCAAACACACCTCCAGGCTGTGTAAGGGCTATTTGACCAAGAAGGAGAGAGATGGGGGGGCTGCACCAGATGACCTGGCCTCCACAGACACCTGACCTGAACCCAATCCAGATAGTTTGGGTTGAGCTGGACTGCAGAGTGAAGGCAAAAGGGCCAACAAGTGCTAAGCATCTCTAGGAACTCCTTCAAGACTGTTGGAAGACCATTTCAGGTGACTACTTCTAGAAGCTCATCAAGAGAATGCCGGGAGTGTGCAAAGCAGTAATCAAAGCAAAAGGTGGCTACTATGAAGAACCTTCAATATGACATATTTTCAGTTGTTTCACTCTTTTCTGTTATGTTTATAATTCCACATGTGTTAATTCATAGTTGTGATGCCTTCAGTGTGAATCTACAATTTCCATAGTCCAGAAACTAAAGAAAACTCTTTGAATGAGGTTTGTCCCAACTTTTGGTCTGTTCTGTATATATATATATATATATATATATATATATATTTATATATTTATTTTCCAATTTATTGTATAGGCATTATCAGCAGGTATCCAGAACCGCAGCCCAAAACCTGGACCAACAACCCAAGAACAGGAACTAGGCTACTTCCTGGAGACAGGCCTGCAGAGGGCTCACGTCATCCACTTTAAAAATGGGTAGGATCCCAGAATAAAGGATCTATATTTGTTGTTTACTCCTAGTTTAGCAGAAGGATCCGTACATTTCATGTACTACTCATGTGCAGCCACTTTGTGGGCACATTCACCCACTTGGCTGTTGGAGAGCTTGTGCTTGGTGAACTAAAGCAGAAATACGTGAATTTGCTGAAGTAAAAAACAAAACTTCCATATTCTTCGTATTAAATGATGCTATTTTAAGCTGAGCTGGATCCGCTTAGATGTCACGACAGCAAACTTTTACATTTGCGTGTGTTGCGTTACCTTTTAAGTCATATTTCCTGTAATTTTACTACAGTACATGTACAGTGTGATGTCTCAAAGAATTTCAGCCATGTAGAGTTTAAGAAAAGGAAAATAGTCAATCGTTCACTTTTTTCAGTCGAGTTCCTAAAGAGTCTGAATCTCACAGGAACGTAAGAACGCATTTACACAAACCTGTGCATGTAGGCTGATTATACATGCAAGCTGACAGGTGGCCAAAAAGAAAATGGATCGAGTTGTGGTCTTCTATATGTGGTGCTGTTTTTATTGAAAATTAAATTAATTTTTCTAAATAAAAACAGCATATTCCAGTTATCTCACTTGAATCTTGAATGGCATGTTTGTAATTTAACGTATTTTGGCTAAAATGATCAAACAAGCCCGCTTCTGTCTCATTTATGTATGTGGGCTTATCAAGATACTAGGAACATTATGTAAAACAAAAATTCATTGATGGAAATTAGGAGATTACTGTAATCTCTCTGGGTTTAACAGTATTTTTGAACGTTTTTTTGTCGTCTCTTTCTGTTTTGTAGCAACCTGACGCAGGGTGTGGGCAGATTTCGAGAGATTCTTCGCGCTGTTGAGACCAGAACCACCCAAAACCTTCGAATGGTGAGCTATTAGCCAGAGAATAATAAGCCAAAATCTTTTTTTTTTTCTAATTAAGTTAAAGGCGCTCTGGGCTGAAACACAGAATATCACTGTGTAGTTTTGGAAAACAAAACCCTTCCTGACTTTCTGTTAGAATGGAACAGATTCATTTTCTGAGGTATGGCCAAGAAGGTGATATTTATAGCCTTTCTTTAGTGCCTTACCTCAGAGAGCTTTCTCTGCCCCCTCTTAGTGTCACAATGCAAACATTGTGTGACAACGGCTAAAGTTATTCCTGAAGTAAAGTGGATTATAAAAAATTCTCCAGAATGCAGTTTTAAGCTTAATTTTCTTTATAGATGTCCTCTATCATCAGAAAAAATGTCACAAGAACATGTTAAAAATACAAAAACAATATTTTTTGTTTTTACTGTCTACTTTTGTTTTTTTGTCATATGGCAATTCAGTCTTGTTTTTCTGTTCTTTTCCCATTCATCTTTCCCCTGACCTTTTCCAAATTATGTGAGGATAAAACTGTATGCAATGTTAAGCCTGCTGCCAGAATAGCTGTGAAATGTGTGCATTTGTTTGCTCAGACTATAGCCAGACAGCTGGCGGAGATCCTGCTCAGAGGAATGTGTGAACAGAGTTACTGGTCTCCTCTGGAAGACCCGCCTGCCGTGTCCCCACTGGACGATCCCACACGGCAAGGACACATTTACATAAAGAACTACAGCCTGAGTCGAAGTCCACGGTTGTACTCGGGAGAGAAGTAAGGGTTTTGATTGGCGCTGAAGTAAAAGCTTTGTTTTAAAGGGATTTCTCCATCTCACTGCTTTTTTTTTGCCTTTTCAGCCTGTTTTGCCCTCAGGAGAACACCGAAGAAGCTTTGCTGCTTCTTCTCATTAGTGAGTCCATGGTGAGACGCACTCTATGGGAGTGAAGGGTTAAAGAAAAACCTTTAGAAACATTGACAGAAAAAAGTGTTAACCTCTTTTGTGTGTATTTAAGGCTAACCGCGATGCTGTCCTGAGTCGGATTCCTGAACACAATAATGATCGGATCATCAGCCTCCAGTCTGCCTCTGTTGTGTACGACCTGCTGACTATAGCTTTGGGCAGAAGGGGACAGTATGAGATGCTGTCAGAGGTGAATGATTGAAAATTATGTGTCTGAAACACCAAAATGACAGTGCTCCTTACTCATGAACACATGATCCATCGTCTAATTTGGAGTCTTATTAGAATAAACAATAACAGATTTGGGGGATAAATTTGGAGGTATGTCTTATTTTTTTAGTGTTTGGAGAGAGCCATGAAGTTTGCCTTTGAGGAGTTCCATCTGTGGTACCAGCTCGCTCTGTCCCTGATGGCTGCCGGTAAATCAGCCCGTGCCGTTAAAGTATTAAAGGAGTGCATCCGCCTGAAGCCGGATGATCCCACCATCCCACTGCTAGCTGTCAAGCTGTGCATCGGACCTCTGCACTGGGTTAAAATCTCACACTTTCTTTCACACAGAGCCCGTCTGATTCTGAGTCACAAGTTCATCTTTGGCATCTGACTATTTTTGATTATTTTTTTAGCTGGATGAAGGTGAGATGTTTGCCAAGATGGTGATTGACATGGGAGAGAAAGCTGCTGAATTTCGAGCCAAAGGTTACATGGCCATTGGTCTGGTTTACAGCCTCAAAGCCACCGATGGTAAGTCTGCAAAGTCTAAGTGATTGTGCTGCATTCTTCTACTACGTTCTACTGCCATATGTGTAGGAATACTTTAGACATTTATCAAAGGCAAATATTTTACCTCCGCACTAATAATACTAATATGCGTTCTTTAAAGATCCACTCTGATCATCTTTTGTTTTATTTTAAAAGCGTTTCCAGTGCTGTTTCAGTCATGATTTGGTCATTTTTAGCCAAAATCAAAAAACCTGTGTCGTTTTCGAGGACCTAATTTCTACCGAGCAGCAGTAGTTCATCATAGTCTTACGTTGTGTGTTGAGTTGAGGGCGGGACCGTTGGGGCGTAGTCAGCCTACGTTGAGATCCCATCAATCCTTTGTTTACACTCTCTTGCTAGCTTAGCCCCTCACACCCCCCAATCTAACATTAGCAGTGCAACAAAAATGGCAAGCAATATCTGAGCTATCTAGCTGTAGAGTTTTGAGCCAGATACCAACTCAGACAAGGAAAACGAAGATGTTAAAGGATCTATTTGTCTACAAGTGGATGCATCAAAAGTAGCCGAGCAGGGAGCGTTTGACCTGCCGATTGTTTCCAACAGCATGTTTTCGTCTGGTCCTGATTCACCACAATTTGAATAAAGAAATATACTCAAACACAGTTTTAATCTTCTTTATATATGTCCTCTATCATGAGAAAAATGTTACAAGAACATGTTGAAAACACCAAAAACACAGTCGGTCTTTAAGGGAAACCTGCAATGAAATTGGTTATCTGGACCAAACACTTTTTTTTTTTTATAAAAATTGGTTTGTTGGCGCCGCTTCATAAATTAGTCCTAAATAAATGAAGAAAACACATTTCCAGTTTTTTTAAACACCACAAATCACATATTTACTCCTTAATCTGGACTTTTTGCAGAAGTGTGAACATTATATGTTACTCCATGTGTTAAGCCTTGTGTTAGATTTATTTCCTTGTTTCCTTTATGTCTTTTTAGCCTCATTGCGAAGCTCACAGGAGGAGTATCAGAGGAAAGCCTTGGGAGCCTTCCAAAGGTTTGGACTGGACTGTGCATTTATTTACATTATTTTCCCACCAAAGTTAAAGCTTCATTTGAATGTTTTTTTAAATCGGTTTATGCCTGCATGCATTTCTTTTGTTCTTCTTCTGCAGAGCACAGAGTCTGTCTCCCACTGACCATCTTGCAGCCTTCTACTTAGCGCTGCAGCTTGCCGTTTCCAGACAGGTACTGATCACATGTAGTCACATATGAAGTGTAATTGAGATGTTAAATTTAGACATTGTCAAATTTGATGTTATCCCAGCTCCAATGAAAACCTGTAGCGTGTTTGTGTCTAGATCCCTGAGGCGCTAGGCTATGTCCGGCAGGCACTGCAGCTCCAAGGAGACGATGTCCACTCTCTCCACCTGCTGGCCCTTCTTCTCTCCGCTCAGAAACATTACCACGATGCCCTCAACATCATAGAAATGGCTCTGTCCGAGTATCCCGAGAACTTCAAGTGAGCATCTCTTTAAGTGAAAATGTTGTGTATTTCTGTTGTGGTGGATGAAGAAGCAAAGTTTTAACGATGTTTGTGTGTGACGCAGTTTGCTTTACACTAAAGTGAAGCTGGAGGCCATGTGTAGAGGACCAGAGGAAGCTCTGCTCACCTGTAAACACATGCTGCAGATCTGGAAGAGCTTTTACAACCTCACAAACCCCAGGTTTGCACGCATCAAACACCTGCTAAGACCTTATGACCCGCATCATTTTTTCCATATGAAAGATCATGATGGAAGTGGTGGAAGTGGCAGTATGCTTGTTTTACAAACGTTTTTTATTCTGGCCTAAAATAAAAGTTATTTGTCTTTTTAATTAAAAAAATGTTTTTTTTACTGAAAGATTCACAAATACAACCTTTAATCTTTTGGCTTTACAGTATGTTTATAGTACAAAGATTAAAATAATATTTAATTGGTTTGAATTAAAAAACAAAAAAGGTAGAAATATATCTGTTTGATCCTGAATAGATTACTGCTGAATTGATAAGGAACTAAATCCATTTATCATTTTTGCTTAATGCAATGACACCAATCCCTGTTCTGATGTATGCGCAGTGATTCGGGGCGTGGCAGCAGTTTGTTGGACAGAGCCATCGCCGACAGGCGACAACTCAACGCCATGACTTTGCCCGACTTCAGTGACCCTGAAACTGGTAGGCAGCAAGTCTTTCTTCTGATCTGGGATTTTCTTCTTTCAGTCACTCTTAATTTCCACTCTGGTAAAACTGACGCCTTGAAATGTATACTTTTTAAAGGGCCTATATCATGCTATTCCTAAGCATTTCAGAGTAAACTGTATCCATATATATGATAATATAAAACATTTGGCACACTAAAGATCACATTTATTTATTAAATGAGTTATTTTTGCAGTTCATTTATCTACCCAGAAGTAAGACCACTCAATCTCTGAGGCACTGCCTGTTGCTTCTTGTGGTTGCTTTCCATTTTACATGACGTCAATTCAGCAGTGTGACTCCGTTTCACCCATGAAAACAAACAATATCCGTACTTTTGCTAAGATGGATGGGCATCTTGTGCATATAAAATGAGAGCGTTTTTGCTGATCACCGCTAGCTCCACAGAGAAAGTAGGGGTTAGCCTGGAGGCGATGCTGGCACTGCAGACTCTTCCGGTAAGTTTCTCCACTTTGTGACATCACAATGTGAAGACCCACTCGTTTTCGTGGACTGGGAGGGGCTGGTGCTCATAGCGCAAGGTTTTAGAGGAATGCTCAGAGAACCTAGAGTGGAGCGAAATACCGCTTTGTATGAAATGACATTTGTGCCACCACATGGAGAACAAGTCACAGTTTTGAGATAAAACGTTTTTACATTGCAAACAAAATTCAGTTTTAAAAAGAAAACTTTCAAAGTACCGTAATTTCCGGATTATAAGCCGCTACTTTTTTCCTGCTCTTGCAGCCCTGCGGCTTATTTAGTGACGCGGCTAATTTATGGATCTATTTGGCCGACGTCATGTACGTACCTTCGGACTCAGTGAATGGTGTGAATTCTCTATCTAACACCATGCACAAGTCATTTGTTTTGTAACACACCTCTTAGCAGCCAAACAGCCTGGACCTGACTTCAGGTCTTAGACACTTCAGTCATGGTTCAACAAAACGAAACACACATGCCCGGCCGCATCCCAGAATCCTTGTGCAGAATCCTGAGTGCAAAATATGAGATATATATTTAATTGAGATAAGAGGCGTTTTGTTCGCGGGGTTGAACGTGTTTAACCCCGCTTCTCCCCATAACAGACTCTGGTCCGTTGTGACTCTGGTCTGCTCTCACTGTCTCATCCCGACAGTGTCAAAGGCACAACAACAGTCTTAGAGCATAATAGTTATTTTACAAACCCAGAGCAAAGGGATGAAAGAATTAGATGCGGCCGCAGGTTGCCGACCCCTCATCTAGACCAATCAACATGAACCCCTGTTATCTCTGATTGGCTGTTTGGTGCCACATATATTGCACTAAACTGAAACAAAGACAAGGTACAACCGAGATTAGAGACAATGGATCTGAAAACAATTATGTTGCAAACACAAAAATGTATTTTGAAAGCAAAGAAAAACATTTTGAAAGCAAATATTTAAAATTTTCATTTGCTTCTTTGAAAGTTTTGTTTTTAAAACTGAACATTTTGTTTGCAATGTAGAACATTTTGATCTCAAAACTGTGACTTTTGTTCTCAATGTGGTGGTACAAATATCATTTCATACTTAAAGGCTCAAAAATGTTTAATTTACATGATAAAGGATCTTTAATGAAAAATCTAACTTTATTGCATGAAAGAAGTTATGGAAGTATGGGTTCAGCTGAAACATCTTGTATCCCTTCTTTTTTTTTTTTTTTACAGGATCACTTGAACTCATTTTTGTTTTATCCTCTCTGTTTTAGTCTCTGGTTCTTCCTCTTCCCATTCTGGGTTTGAACCTGTCTCCCCCACCAACATGTCTGCGCTCTCCTCCCCCTTGTCATCTCCATCGTCCCCTGCCTTCTTTTTCCAGCCTCTTCCTCTCACCCCTCCAGCCAAAAATGTGTCCTTCCGCCCCCCTCTCGTGTCCTCTCCTTTTTCACTTCCACCCTCCACTCCACCCACCAAGACGAGGGCTCTGCCCTTTTGCAACCATGTCATTCTGCGCCAGCTCTCCTCCAACTGTAATCTGCCTCATGCTCTCTGCCTGTAGCAAGGTGTGGAGTGTAACCTAAAAAGAACTAAAACTTCTCCGCAAATTTGCATGTGACTGCTGTTTGTGCAGTTCCAAGCAGCAAAATATGATTTATCATTATCAGCATCATCAAAAGCCGGGCTACGCTTACATTTCTACTAACCTGCATGGGTTCAATATACTGGAATCTTAAACTTTTAAAGTAGAAAACTCCACAGTTAAGAGTTTTACATTAAAAAAAAACATCGTATTAGTTGTGTGTTTTTAGGAAAAGATGACAACCAAAACGGGAGGAAATTTAACTTAATTAAAAAATAAAATAAATGTCTGCTCTCCATTTTCTCAGTCACTGATGCTTAATTTCACATTGTCTTCTATAATTGCAAATAAGTAAACAGGTATGCTATACATACAACCAAACATAACAGTTTAATCTCAGAGAAAATGACAAAAAACATGTGACTTTAAAAAGCTCAGTAAATAAATTGTCAATAAATAAATCAACAATGCTGTCAGACTAAAAAAATGAAAAATGGATAATGTAATCTTTTTTTCTACCTTTACCAGTTTCAGATTAGAGTATGACTCAGTCCCATTTTAAAAGTTTTTTTTAGAAATACAGATCAACTGGGTTTTCTTTTATTTGACTTTTTCTCTGGATGTGTTATTCCCATGTTTGATACTTGCTTGTTAAACTGTTGTCAGTTTCATTCATTTGCCGTTTTGTCATTTTTAACAACCTCACCTCTTGTCTAAATCTAGCTTTTTTCTCTTATTTTTAAGTGCAAATATTAATCTTTCCAGGTTTGAGCTCACAACCAAAATCACAGTGTGATCACTAAATAAAAAAAATACTAAATGTTTTTTCCATTCATGCATGGAGTGTTTTGTATTTGCACTACGTATGCAGAAGCTTTTGCCATAAAATGCAACTTTAAATCAAAATAGTTTATTATTTGTTAAATTGATATAGTTGTTTCAAAAAAGACAAAGGTGAATATTTTAATAAAAATAAGAGGATCCACATTTAGGTTTAGCTTGCTTACATTTTATGGCTTTTGTTTTGGCAGACATATTGATAAAGAAAGAACTGTTAATAACATCTGGTCTTGTTTTCATATTGCCACTTTGCCTTCATGCTCCCATTTGATTTCTGGGAATCTTCTGTCATTCCTGTCTGTTTTTCATCTTTGAATCAATAATAAATGTCTTTCTTTTTTTCTACATCCTCCCATTTTTCTTAAGGCTGCCCTCAAGATGATAACACTCTAGGTCTTTCCTCCGTCCTTCCTTCCTTTTCTGTTTGTAAGTAGCCATCAAATGTCCATCTTATTTTTCTTTCTCCATTCTTTTTTTAAATTGTTTTATTTTACACATTCTTTGTTCCCTCTCCCGTCCTATTTGTTTAGGCATTTTCAACGCAGAGATAATTTGCGTGAATTACTGAAGAAAAATTTCTCGTTTTGAAACATTTCAAGGAAAGCGCCGATTTTGAACAATTACTCTGATGCGTATGAGGAAAGCAGTAAACTTGGTGTGAAGCCCATGAATAGAAGGCATATTATTAAGTAAAGGGCAGATTGGAATGATATTTTAACCGTAATTCTTAAACTTTTCTATGAAACCAAATCTGGTCAATACTTTACACCCAGCAGACAAGAGAGCATTTTTTTCTTTTTAACCTGAACTATAAAATGGGGGAACTATTTTGAATAACTACTCAAACTATGACAGCAGTTCTTACTTCGACAATGAATAAAGAAGAAAAAACAATGAATAAAGAGCAGATGTTAATGTTAGCCCTTGAAAATCCATTATTGAAAGTTAAGTATAATATGCAAAAAAGTTGGTAAAATTCTAAACTTTTAAGTGATAGAACAAGATTTGATTAATAAAACTATACTTTTTCCTATTCTTTTTTAAATTAAAGAATTATAGTAAACAAATAAGTGTCAGTGCAGTGTAATGGAAAGATAGAAAGAGTACTTAGAAGAGTTTATGAATGAAGAAAGTGAGAGTGGCAATGAAGAAGAGACACTTTTTGTCTTCTGAATGTGAAGGTGTATTCTCTTGTGTGCCAACTCACTAAGGCAAGGCAAGGCAAGGCAAGTTTATTTGTATAGCACAATTCGTACACAAAGTAATTCAAGGTGCTTCACAAAACAGAAAAATGCATTAAAATCACAATACATCATAGAAATAATCAACGTAAAATTTACTTTAAAAGAAAAGAAAAAAATTGAAAATTGATTTAAAAATAAAGGAAGGAAAGGAAAGAAAACTGCAGATAGGACCTTTCAGTCATATACACGGCTAAACAGAAATGTGCGGGCAAATCACCTTATATAGATACAGAACAGTCAAACCATGCTCTTAGCAAAATATGTTGGGTGTAAAACCCAAAGGTAAGGGTAACACCAAACAGCCCCCACCGAACACCCCCCGGAATAAGGACCGGCTGTCCAAACACCAACTCAGCGGAGGACGCGTCTGGGCCAGTCTTAGGAGCTGAGCGTAGCCCGAGCAGAACCAACGGCAAACGATCCAGCCAAAGGTCATCTGTGAGCGCTATGCGGTGCGCAACCTTAAGGGAACGGTAGAAACGCTCACACAACCCATTCGCTTGAGGGTGATGAGCCGCAGTACGGAGCACATGGATCCCTAAAGATCACACCATTCCCTACCAGAGTTCTAAAACAAACTGGGGGCCCCTCTCCGTAGTAATGTATGACAGTAGACCAAAACGGGCAACCCAGTCACAGAGAAACGTAACGGACCACGTCAGCAATTGTAGTGGAGGACAGAGGAACTACCTCGGACCACCTGGTTGTCCGATCCGCCATGGTTAACAAGTGTGTGAAAGAAGGAGGCAGTGGACCAACCAAATTCACGTGCACATGGTTGAAACGCTTGGCCGTGATCAGGAAAGGTTCTAGGAGGGCTTTAATGGGCCGGGGAACTTTGGCACACTGAAACACAACACAGGACATGGCCCTTGCCTTAACGTACTTATGCAAACCAGGCCACACGAAATGGGAACTAACCAGCATCATTGACATGCGTACACCTGGGTGGGTGCAAGAGGGAATAGACGGATTTGAAAATGCGGCAATGCCATCCTGCAGGAACTACAGACTGAAGCTGTCCTGTGGACACATTACACAGGAGAGATGGACCGCCATCTTGCCACACAACCTTCTCAAGCTTAAGGCCCGAACTACCGGAGCAGAGGGCAAGAATGTCTGCGTCACCAGGCTAGTTGGCGGCTATATCAGAAAAACCAGTTCCAAAAAACACATGGCAGACGAGCACATGCCAGAGACAGTCTGCAACAGTGTTGGACCTTCCGACTATGTGACGGTATGTCAGTTGTAATTCTGAGATGGCTGCCAGGTGGCACTGCTGATGCACAAACCAATGTTCACTCACTTTAGCCATGGCAAACGCAAGTGGTTTAAGATCTGCTTAGGCAGCAAAGAACGTCCTTCAAGTAAAAAACAGAAATGCTGCGTTGCCAAATAGAGAGAAAGCAACTCGTGGTCCAAAACACCATACTTGCATTGCCAACTCTACAACTTGTGGCTAAAAAACACAAGAGGCTGCCAAGTATTCGCCACTCATTGCTATACAACAGCACTAACCGCTATTTCTGAAGCGTCAGTAGTCAGCACAATCTTGGCATCTAGGTCTGGGTTTGCGAGGAGAGTAGCCTTGGCTAAGACTGACTTAGCCCTGTCGAATGCAGCAACGCGTTCTGATGTCCAATCCAGAGGGTCTGTGGCTTTTTTGGAACACAAGATGTCATAAAGTGGCTGTAACAGGTGGGCAGCCCAGGGAATTAACCTGTTTTAAAGTTCACCATCCCCAAAATCTCCTGCAGGGACTTGAACACTACAGGACGGGGGGAAATTTGCCATGGCCTGGGCTTTGGTGAGCAGCGGAACCGCACCCTACGCCGAAATTCAATTACCCAAAAAAATCATTGGCTGACAAATCAAAGTGGCATTTCGGCGGGTTAACAATCAAACCATGGGTTGCCAAAGCTGGAATACCTCCCTGACTGCACGAGATGCTCTTCAGGAAAGGGGCTGGCCACCAAAATGTTGTCTAGATAGTCAAACACGAACTCGATGTGTGCATAGCACCAAGTCCATCAACCTCTGAAAAGTCTGGGCTGCACCTTTAAGACTGAAAGGCATGCGCAGGAATTCAAAAATTCCAAAAGAAGTTTCCACCGTAGTCCTAGGCACGTCTTTGGCCCGCACTGGAACCTGATCGTAACCGCACACCAGGTCCACTTTAGAAAAAAAACTGACATTCCGCAAAAACAAACCTAGAAATCCTGAATGTGAGGAATGGGGATAACAGTTAGGTGTTGTAGTGATGTTCAAATGGCGAAAATCCCCTCATGGAAGCCAGGAACCATCTGCCTTTGGCACCATGTGGAGGGGCAACGCCCAGGAGCTGTTGGAGCGCCTCACGATAACCAAACTCTCAATGGTCTTAAACCACTCTTTAGATTGTCAGTTTAGCTGCATTGAGGCACCATGCTGAAGCAGAAACTGGCGGGCTGAAAAAGCTCCACTCCGTGGTTAGCCACAGTGGAGGAAAAATCAGGGGGAGGGGGGTCAAAGACGGGAATGAAAATCCACTGACGACCCATGCGCACACAAAAAATCTGCACCGATAATGGGAACAGAAACAAAGGCAACAACAAATTCCCAATTGAACTTACGTCCATGAAGACAAACAGTTTGTCCATTTGGTATCAAAAGTCCTGTTGGCAGAGCAAAAAACTGTTCCCCACATTCGCCAGCACCCATAGCTACTACTGAGTCCCGGCCGCTGCGTTTCCAGAACTTGAAAACGCACATGGCGGAACACGGCGCTCTCACTGAAGCAGACAGGCCATATCTCTGTAGCAGAAGCCCCTTAAGAGCTGCATACTTTTTAGGCCGAGGCGGGCTGGGCAGCAAAGATTAGTGAGGGTGAAGTGAAGGGGGCATAGAGGATGAAGAGTGGAAAGGCACTTAGTCCTGATGAAATACCTGTGGAGGTATGTCTAGTAGAGATGGCAGTTGAGTTTTTGACTGGGCTCTTCATTCAGCAGGATCTTAGGTGGTGAGACGGTGCCTTAGGAATGAAGGAGAAGTGTGATGGTGCCCATTTTTAAGAACAAGGGAAACATGCAGAGTTGTGTCAACCACAGAGGAATAAAGTTGATGAGCCATACAATGAAGATATGGGAAAGACTAGTTGAAGCTAGCCTAATGGTTTATTCAGACTGGACACATTTGGCTCACTCAAAGTGAACCAGAGTTTGTTTCCCCCGATAACCCGGAACAAGTTTTCAGTGGATACGAACCCTGGGACTGGGACCAGGAACTGCTCTTGGACCAATCTTTCGAAGTGGTCTTGGTTAGTTTCCGATTGGATTGAGCTTCCGTTTGCTCTGAGACTCCCTCTCCCCACCCTGACTGACATCTATTCCACACGCTGCCTCACCAGGGCCCATAACATCATCAAGGACAGCTCACACCCTGGCTCAGAGTGGTTTGACTTGTTGCCCTCTGGGAGGCGCTACAGAGGCATCAAAACAAACAGGCTCAAAAATAGCTTCTTTCCCAAGGCAATAACTATGCTCAACTACCAAATGCACAGATAAAACACTTGCCAATGTATATTTTCATGTATATGTATATATGCTTATGTATATCTGCTTATTTAAGTATTTATAAGTACTTCCTTGGTACACTCCTTGGTACATATTGTACATATTGACATTTTTATATTATACTTTGTTTTTGCACTGTGATGGTGACTGCTTGAATTTCATTGTCTACGTGGATAGTGACAATGAGGGCATATCTTATCTCTTATCTTATCTAATTCTTTACTTGCTACATTTATTTTAACACTGCCCGAAACGCGTTTTACATACTTTTCTGTGTCTCATTACGTGGCACACACTTCTGTGACGCCATCCTAAAAGCTACCTTGAAGTTCCTTAACAGAATTCTCTCAAAACAATGACATTACACCACAACGATGAGACACAGCAACTTATTGAAATATAGATGAATGCAGGTTCATCAAAAGAACTTTTGAGTTTAATCTTTTTTTATTGAGCACCAGAAATACAAAACATGTAAAAAAACAAAGGCAAATGTCAGAATTATTCAAACAATTCTCCTTTTTCTTTAAACAAGACAAAACGTAACAGAACCCACTCCCAACCCACCAAGAACATGAGAGGCGTCCGAAAAAATCAAACAAATTATTACATGAAGTGATATAAGCAGGCATGCACCACTTAGGCTGAGTGTGACGAATACACGATGACCAAAAATGTGAAAACAGAGAACAAGCTGCTACTTGAGCCCAACACAGATAGAAATGTGCCCCCCCCCCCAAGTGTATTTAATCTTTTCTAGCTCCATAAATTGTAATATTTGACTTACAGTGTAATAAAATTCTTCTACATTCAAGTAGTGTTGTAGAAGTTGAGATGTATGATATTCTTAACATTTGAATCCCAGTAATAGTAGCAAAAGCTGCGGAAGGCTAAACTACCTTGATTTTTAGACCTCTGCAGCAATTCAAGCCATATCCTAGGTTTCCTTCCATCCCCTATAAATGACACAAAAGTCTGATTTTTACCCAGAGAAATTCCCAAATTTCCTCAAAGCATGAATTATAAGGGGGGGTTTAGACTGGGGTCTGACAGATATAACAATAGATCATCTGCATACAAAGATACTCTATGTTCCCTATACTATAATAGCTAAAGCGAATAGTAGTTAGCTGAGCGGACAGCCCTGGCTAGTACCCCATGACAACTGAAAGAATTGTGACCACTTACCATTACCAATTACAGAGGCTTTAGGTGATTTATACAAAAGCTCGATCCAGGAGATGAAGTTAATGATAACCAAATTTCTTTAAACACGAAAACAGAAATCTCCGCTCCACCCTATCCACCCTACTCCATGTCAAGTGCAACTATACTAAACTAAACTATACTTGAGCAGGAGGGTTATTGATGCTTTAGTTAAATCCTGGGGGAGGGAGCCACGGGATAAAGAATCATTAAACAAATCAAGTAGCATTGGGGATAATTTGTTTGAGAACTTTTTAAAGAACTCTATAGGGTTCCTATCCGGGCCTGGTACCTTACCATTTTTTGCATTGAGTGTATTGCATTAGTGATTTCATTATGGTCCAGTGGAAGTTCAGAATTAGTTCTATGTACTTCTGTTATTTAGAAAAATGTAAAGCCAAAACTAAGAACTAAGCCTGTACCTGTCCTTCTCCATGAGGCAAGCTGCAGAAACACACAGGAAGTACTGCTTTTGTGACATGACATACCACAAAAGCAGTACTTTTTGTTTCAAACATAGTTGCAATGCTATTTCAACCTTGGTCTATTTTCCTTGTCTAACATTGCTAAGAAAGCCCTTTTTGAGTTAAGACCAAATTATGTTTAAAAAGCTTGCTGTTTGTGAATTAAATAAAATTTCCGGTACACTGGAACTTTTTTTGTATTTCTTTGTATTAGAGTTGGCATTATAGTTGGCGATGGCACAGTTATTGAGGAGAAAAATTCAAATTAGGACTTCATGTCATAAACGTCGCTGGCTCTTGTTTTATAAAATAGAAAAATAGAGACACCAGGAAAGATTTCTCCAAGATTCTTTTGCTATCACGTTTTTGCATTGTTATCATAAAAAAGTTGATTCAGGTGTTAAATATATAAAATACAAAATTGGTAATATAAGTTTTAATAAAATTAGACTGGGAATACATTCAGTCTTAACTTAAAAGCAGATTTTGATGTATTGAAGCTTGGACGAACATCTATTGGAGTTTAAATAAGTCAAAAATCCATCTTTTATGCAGCATTTAATAAACTTTTACCAAAACACCTGACAACGATCTGTGGCTCACTATCTTCAACATCTACTGACAAGGAAATTGAACAGGAAAAGAAGGGTGAATGACTAACTAAAAATAAAAAAAGTTAGGAATTCCTGACACCTTCCATAACAAACAATGATTCTCTGCTTTCCAAACCTTCGGTGCTGTGAAAAACAAGCGGTGAAACAAATTTCTTCCCATCCGCAGCAACAAGAGAAATCCTTTCCAGGTGTTATTGCACTGATTTTGCTCATGTTGCGTGTGAAAGCTACAAAATAAACTTTGATTGCAAGCAGAATATTCAATAAAATACAACATCTGTATTATTAAAAAAATAGAACGAAACTCCAACATTCTTGTTCTACTTTTCCATAAGAAAAATGTTGCATCCATTCTTTCTTAAAAAAAAAACTGAAAATATCTGAATATTTCAATCAAATAAATAGGCAGAAAAGGTTCCGTTCCAGTTTAACCCTTGTGCTATCCTAGGCACTTTACCATTGGGAGTTGGGTCATCTAGACCCACTAGACAGTGCTCTGAACCTTTTTTCTTCAATGATTTGTGATCTTCACTGGTGTCCATGGATGAAATCTTTCCACCTTTATCCACCTTTGTCATGTTAGGGAGAACACGTCAATGTTAGGGTGGGTCATCTAGGATAGCACAAGGGTTATTCTAGTTTTCCTTGCTTCCAACAAACTGAGTGTTGCTGTTTATCAAGAGCTCTTGTGCTGTGTTGAATGGAGCATGCAGCATGAGGCTTAAGCGAAGAAAAAACACCAGATTTTGTTTGCTCGTCTCTCTCTGAGGAGTCCCTGCTCCTGTGCTTGGTTGAATGAAGCTTCGGCATTACAAAAAGACGGCTGCTCCATCTCTTGTTTGACGACAGTCTGTTTTGTTGGTTTAGTTTGCCCTTGACGACGAGGTTGTCTGCCTCCAGGTTCGGTGCATGCTACATCCATAGCAGCCAGTCGGGTGGAGCAGGCTCTGTCAGAGGTGGCGTCTTCCTTGCAGAGCAGCGCCCCCAAACATGGACCTATTCATCCCTGGATGACACTGGCTCAGATCTGGCTACATGCAGGTATGCACAGTTACATCATGTAAGAAATGGTTTGAGTTAAACTGCCCAAAAAACAGCTTTTTATCATCTTCAACAGAGTTTTTAGGTCTATAACACAGAAAATCTGCCATTTTGAAAAAACGCTTTTTGTTTTTTTTTAAATAAATTTGTCACATACAGCTCTGACCAGGGTGGGTCAAAAGTGCGGGAAGGGTTGCACCTGCAACATTGCTCGTGTCTTTGATTGTTTTTCTTATAAACTTGATAATTATATTTTTTATTTTAGATCAAATTTGCACTAAGACAAGGATGTGGTCTTTTACTGCTTCAGACCTCTTCTAATACACTGTTCTCTCATTTTTGGCTGGAGTTACGTTCTAAAATTGCCCACAATATTTGAAATTGCGGAGTAGGATTACATATTTTGTAAGGCCGAAAAACTCCTTACTACACACTTTATACACTTTTTTTAAATGTAAAACTTTTTTTGAACTTGAACAATTTCACACTTTCCTTTTTTGCTTAAACTCTCAAAGTTCAAACCTTCATAGAAAAATCCTTTTACATCCTTTTAGGAGTTTTACACTTAAAAAAAAGTGTATAAAGTGTGTAGTAAAGAGTATTATAGAATGAAAACAAAGATCTGCGACTGGAGATCTATATTGATTTGGCAAACTGAACGCCTGTACAGAATGTACTGGATACATGACACAGAGGAGATTGATTGATAAGGTCTACAGCCAACCAGAACACAGAACATCAAACTTATCAGGCACTCTGTGGCTTACATATCTGATATTTTGGGCAATTTTCTTCCAGTTAAAAAAAAAAAACTGTAAAATTGCACTGAAAAGGAATCAGTGACACAGCAAGACCGCAGAGGGTGAACAGCAATATAGCAAAGGAACTCTGTATTTGAAAGCGTGGTGACCCTTGACTTCAAATGCCTGATGTCCATCAACATATGCAGAGATCAATTTAAATGTGGCCAGATTATTATCCGTTTTCTTTGATAAACTGTTTTTTGTAATGTCATGGAAACCAGAATGATAGTTTCTCTAACCAGAGTAGTAGATTACAGCAGGATCTGCACTCTTCTAACACACAGGATGTAAAAAGATTAGGAATTCTGGAAGACACGGGGACTCTGAGAAACCTCCATAAGTGCACAAAAACTGTGCTGGGTCATAGAACATGATCTGCAGTAGACTTTTGTAGATGCGTGGGAGCAGGTAGAGGCCACCATGCCCCCCAGCACACTTCTTTATATGCATAGGCATCTTAAAAAGGGTCAATAACTTAAATATCTTGTTGTGTTTGGTACGGATTGATGCTGTTGAGCAACCATCTCAGCTCCAGCACACACTTTATTCCATTAATGTGATTACTGAAGATCATCCAAGCTATTTTTAAAGTACATTGGAGACTTTAAATCTGAAATTTCATGAATGTGAGCACCAATACTTACTTAATGGCTGAAAATTTTAAATCTTCCTGTACTCGAACTTTAAAATGAAGGAGGGAATTTGCTGATCTCAGCTTCTGCAAACATTTCCTTGAGAACTTTGATATGTTTGATTCTATTTTGTCTTCTGTTTGGTTTTCCTCCTCCGAACAATTGTATTTGTGCATCTGCATCAGAGATTTGCAGAGCAAAAGGTAAACAGACAGCAGAGTAACGCAGCAAGCACTCACACACACACTCACACACACACACACACCTCACTGCAAGGTTGTTTTGTTCCCCTTTATCTGTGGAGCTGCTTCCTGCTGTAGGTGGTCATTTCCATCTTGGCAGCACCGTTAATGTAATCATCTAATTAGAGGAAAGATGGAGAACAGTCAGCTCATTTCCTCCTTTGATTATCGCCTGCATCACTGTTTCTGTGGCAAAAAAAGTTTGTTTTTTACATTTTATTTGAAAAAGGTTTATTATTTTTTATTTAAATATTAAAATGCTGATAGTTTCTTGTGGATTAAAACATTTAAGTTTATGAGGAAGCAAAATCCTCAACATAAGAAAAGCAGTATTAATGAACTGGCCTTCACATTTTATAATACACCTAATTTTATAGACATGTAGAAATTCTACCCTCATGTTTCTGAACTAAACATGGGCGTAACGCAGAGCTTTGGTGGCCCTGTCTCCCTCTGTGTGTTCTCAAACAGCTGAGGTGTACATCGGGATGTCGAAACCAGCTGAGGCCGCTGCGTGCACTCAGGAAGCTGCCAACCTTTTCCCAACATCCCATAATGTCTTGTACATGAGGGGGCAGATAGCCGAGCTGAAGGGCAACATAGAGGAGGCCAAGCGCTGGTATGAAGAGGCCCTGTCCATCAACCCCACGCATGTGAAAACCATGCAAAGGCTGGTAAGACGCACAGCGTGCACACATGTGAATGTGCCCTGTCCTGGTGAGGGGCTTTGAAAGGCTCCTTGACGACCCACTTCCTTAAAAATGGTCTTGTTGTTTTATTTTGGTTTCAACTTGTTCTTGTGCCATTTTCTAATGAAAGAAAATTAAGCTTAATGTTGCGCATTTTTATTTATTCAAATTGTTGTAAATCGGGAGCAGACAAAAAAATACTGTTTGAGAAGGAGCTTATTTGTGACGTAGAGACTACAACCTCCCTGCTCCACTCCATTCTGATGAAGATGAATAGATGCACGTCTGTGTTTTCCTCGTCTGAGCTGGTATCGGGATCAAACTGTTGGTCGCCTTTTTTGTTGCACTTAGGTTGGGGCTGTGAAGAGCTGTAAGCTAGTGGGGGAGTATAAACAGATGGGTGACGGGAAGTGGGGGCGGACTTGCTTCATGCCAAAAATAATAAATATTGAATTAATGTTGTTTTTTTGGTTCAAATCACTTTTTTACAAAAGAACCTGGAGTGCAACCTGGAGTGCAGCGACAAAGGAAAACGTTTGATGTATTTTTGTGTAGGTGTTGCATGCGTGAGCAGATCTTTTATTCACCAAAGCTTCACCAGCTGTGAGGGCAAACGGTTGCCATGGGGATGGAAAGGGGCAAATCTGAGCTGTAAGGTCATCCAAATTCTGTTTCCAGAGAGGAGGCGCACTGAGGTTGTTTTGCATCATGCGCCGCCAGACTCCGCTCCTTACATTAGAGTGAAGTGAACATGTCTGTCTGTGTTTCTGAAGAACAAGAAATATAAGCAATGGGATGTGAGAAGAGGAAGACTTGGTCTGGTCTGGGCCACGTTGGCCCGTCTGAACACTGGCTTTTTTCTATGAATGAACTCGTTTTTTAAATGCAGACGCAGGCTTAGAGAGCAGCTTGTTTCCGTTTGTGGGCTGTGGGAGCGGGGATCGAACCGCCGTCCATCATTGGACGACCTGCTCAACCGCATGTGCTTCAGTCCCCTTCAGTTCCTCCAAAAATGTCATTACACATGATTTATTGTTGGTTGTATCATCTGCCATTGCAGAAAGATTTAATGGTGTAATGATTCATTTTACCTTTCATATCACAATTTGTGGTTGTTTAAACGATTCATAGTCGATTTTGGTTCCTTTTCAAGTATTCGATCCGATTCACTGACCCAAAATTGATCCATAACATCCATAACCAGTGTGACTCAGAGATCAATACCTGGTACTGAAGAATCCAGGGGAAGTTTTCCACATTCATTGTACTTCTGGCTAGATAATCAAGTGTAAATGAAATATGTGTTCACAAAACCAAGAATTATTGGAAAATCCATTCACATTTTCGTTTCCTAGAGTTCAGCCTACTGTTTGTATTATTTCCCACATCAAAATAAAACAAACAGAACATTATATCACGTATGGTCACGGTATGTGTTTCCACACATGTAGTGATGGTTTGATCACTGTCATCACAGCACGTTGTCCGCTTGTTCGTTGCTACGTTATAGTAAAATAAAACCTGCCGTACCTCAATCCATGTCTTCTGAACCAATATAACCAATTTTTTTTATTTGGAAATGATTTTATGATGGTATAGGTCGAATTTATTAACAACTTGTCTCAGACGGATGGATCTGGTTGGATCATTGGAATAGAGACAGACTCATCGTCACAATGCTTAGAGAAGATGTTTCACAGCACTCCACACTCTGCAGTGAAATGTAGATCTATTGTCATCATTCATGTTGAAATAATCTGTCTCCCATTTTGACTTGAAATGTTTGTTTGTCACTGTCAGGGTCTGATTCTGCACCAGCTGCAGCGCTACAGTCTGTCTGAGAAAGTCCTCAGAGATGCTGTGCAGGTCAACAGGTTGGCTTCAAATTGACTCTTTCTGACTTTCCATTCCTTTCGTTTTTTTGCACTTTTTAAATGTTATTACTCCTCCATTTTTACGTTTTTCTTGACCAGGGCAATGCAACCTTTAAGGGTAAACGAACCATTTGGACCAAAATCCAACCCAAGCCACAAAGTCCCACTTCACCAAAATACACTTTATTTAGATTTTGTGGCCATTAAGGCGCTTATTTTTAAAATTTAGCTTTTAAATATTAACTGTTACCCTGTGACAGACTGGCGACCTGTCCAGGGTGTCCCCTGCCTTCGCCCACAAGTGGCCAGGATAGGCTCCAGCAGCCCCGTGACCCCGAAAGGGACAAAACGGTAGAAGATGAATGAATGACAGCGTTAGAAATAAGAAAAGAAAATGGCAAGTAATATTTGGTTGTCCTTCGATACCAATATTCAACAGTACTTGCATCTTTATTTCTTCTATACATCTAATATCAACTGCCTCTTATGATGGACATTTGAAAAACTCGATGTCTTCGGGCGTACTCGGTTCGTTCGGAAGTCACATGACATCGTTCGTGCACACTCGGTTTTATCTTACAAAGTCGGACCTCAGTTTCCCAAAAACTTTGAAAAATAGTCGTAAAATACCAAAATGTTGAATAAAAGACCCGGTTGTCGCACGGACAACCATCAGGTTCATTTTTGGTTGAGTTCCGTGAAATCTGGTTTTCTCGGACAACAGGATAACGCTGCATGAATATTTACAGTTGAATTATAAAAGTCATGCTTTTGATATTTAACAAATGCAACTTATTGACAGCAGCAAATCAAAGTTTTCTTTCAAAATAAGGTTCTTCTGCTGCAGCAGATTTCCTTAGAATAAACCAATTTAAACAAGTCATTTTCCATCCATAGGACTTTTGTTTTAAATCTATCCATGTAAATGCACTCATATACTTTAAGAACTTTGCCTCTGAACAGCATCTAGACACTGTTGTGCAGCAAAAGGTAAGAATATGTGCTTTAAGCTTCATTTAATAAGAAATCCCTCCAACAGCAGCTTGTGATAGTTTTAACCAACATTTTGCTTAGTTATCTAACATTTTAAAATTCTAAACAGAAATAATGATGAAATAAATTTCCCAAAACTAAAAACCCATTATTTCTTAAGATTGTTAGCATTTTCTTCAAAGACAGCGAGCCACAATGGAGGGATAAAGCATGTGACCCCCTGCTCTAGACCTCCTGTTCCCTTTTTCTGCCCTCACTCAATTTCTCTCATCTTTGTGATGCTCCTCTGTCTTTTTTCCATCTTCTCACATCTTCATGATTATTCCTTTTTTTGTTTTCTTGCCTTCTCTCGTTTCTGTCCTGACTTCTTCTTCTTCTTCCCCTCTCTAAATGTCCTGAATGTAACTCTGCTCTCCTCCGGTCAGCACGGCTCATGATGTCTGGAACAGTCTGGGGGAGGTCCTACAGGCTCAGGGAAACGCCGCCGCCGCCACAGAGTGCTTCCTCACCGCCTTAGAGCTGGAGGCCAGCAGCCCCATCCTGCCCTTCACCATCATCCCTAGAGCGCTATAAGAAAGAGACGCAGACAGATGTCGAGGACACAAAAAGTGCAACATCCTGTTACCCCGCCCACAATGTTTTGCTAAGGCTGCTACCCATGACTGTGTGAGTGACTTGGTGTCTGTGCCAGTACATCTGTGTGTATCCGTGCATGCCCACCCCCGTGTGTGCCAAAACATGCTCTGTGCGTACATTACAAAATAATATTTGGTTGCACTTCTGCTGTTCCACTCAGAAGGCGGACGGTTTTGTTTACACGTTACTTTGGTCCAAACACAGCCAAGCAGACTTTTAGCTGAACGATAGTTATCTTCACTCTGAGCCGGACATTCAGATTGACTGCTGCTGACATGGAGGACGTTTTTGTTACTTTACTGCTGTACAGGACATCCGGAAAAAAACTACTGAAGTATCGACACAGATGACGAACACAACGTTGTAACAATCAGAGGAAAAATACCAAAACCAAGAAAATCCCAAAACAGAAATATCAGAAATGGTTTTAAAAAACGACATGAAAGCTAGTAAATCTCAAACTTTCCGGGTCCCCTACTGTCGTCTATCCCTGAGTTCTGTAGAGCTCTGTAAATAAAGACACTTAACAGATTATTTCCTTATAAACCCGCTGTCCCTTATTGTGTAACTTTCTAGCTGCAACAGTTAAACCACAGCAGCTGGATTTATTAAGTGCCAAAAATAGAGACAGGCTTCAAAGTTAGGATTTGAGTTTAAGAAAATGTTTGACTTCTGTCACATTTTTTGGTGATAATTCCGATTTTCTGTGTGAAAGCATCACTGTCGTTTCTGTTTCTTGTTACAGTCATTTTTTTAATTGCTTTGATTAAACACACAAAGAATTGCTGTTCTATATTGAATTGTTTCCCTCTGTATTATTTTAGAGATTAAATCTATTTTCCTGATCAAATCGTAGTAATAAACTTCTTCAGTTTGCTGATCAGTTGTTGAAGGCTTTTCTGTTTTTTGGGGCCATAAATGACTGAAGCATCTAAATCATCGGAAGAAAAAATGGAAAAGATTCTGGTTTGATGATTTAAAAATGGGGTCCTGTGCATGTGTGTGATATTCCACAGGCTGTGACCTGGAGGTCACAGGTGTGTGTTACCTTCTCAGGTGTGTCACTGTCAGCAGGCCGCTGGGTTCCGTTTTCCCCCCCCAGACGATGACACCGACAGCTTTTGTCCTGGGGTGTCAGCCCCCCATCTTCACATTATTGTCTCTGCAGGACTCTTAGGTGTCACTAACGGTTAATCTCTCAAAAAGGTCATGGCAATTCAAAGCAACTCCAACTAGGTTTTAATTCTGTAACCCTTGTGCTATACTATAACTTTATAACTATATTTCACACCTCCCACACCACTTTATCCAGCTTAACCCTAATCATCATTGCCACATATCTTAATGCACACTGTTTATTAGAAGGAATCTATCACAGGTGAAATCAATTAGAGATCAAGTTCAGCAGGAATTCATGTATTCATCAATTTTGTTAGTTTTAGCATCTTTGTTGCCCCCCCTCCCCCCCACATCCTCATGTTCTCAAACTCCGACAGTAAGCTTCAGCATCCTTCTCAGCAGACCATTCTGCATGTCTGTTGCCTAGCAACAACTCATCTGCAGACACTCAAGCCATTCCGGAGAAGTCCTTGTGGCACCTTGGATACCGTAGTTAAATTAGCAGTTAGAAAGATTCACGTTTATTTTACATTTTGTCATAAAAAAAAAAGAACTCCCACATAAGTAACATTGTAATTTTGTTCTTGTGTGGCTGAATTGCTCGTCTCCTGAAGATATCTGGAAGGATTTCTGCATAAAGGATATCTGATGAGTCATGTTAAGGTGGCCTTCCCCCCCACAGAGACATTCCCCACTGAAAGGAAACCGACCGTTTCTCTACAAACATGCAAGACGGTGTTTTTAGTTAATGATATTTTTATTGGAAAAACAAAATGTAAAGACTAGCATGTACAACTTGGAATGCAGATCAACTGAACAGCTGGACCGGGCCAGGCCTCGCTGCACACACGCCGACTCACACAAACACAAAGAAATGCTGCAAAGCAACGACCCTGTCCCCCACTATATTGAACCACACCCCCCCAGAGTCATACAGGCACAGCCTTTGAGGCAATGCAGAAAGAACCCGTTCAGTAGCGGGCAGTCTTTCACAAACGTCTTAAAGAAATACTTTGAAGTGGTCAAAGAGTTGGTTTTTAGAGCCAGGCATTGCCTCCCAAACTGTCCAGTATATGATCATCTTTAAAACCCCAACTATGTCCCTCCCTTCAACAGCTGGGTGACAGCAGCCCAGGAGGGGTCCCAAGTCTCCACCCTAGCCTCCCCCTCAAAAAAGGTCAACACACAAAGGATAATTTGAGTAAACTGACATGCCATAAACACAAAATCTAAAATGACTTGTTTATTCAATTTTCATATTTTTCTTAAAAATATCTGTCATCAATAACTTTATTTGGGTGAGCAACCTGCAAATGTCCTGCTGGTTCACTCACTCCCCTCTCCTCCTCACCTTTTCCCTTCTCCGTGGGTCAAAGGTCAACCTCAGGCCCTACAGCCTTCTGTCTCTGGGTTCACAAAGGTAACCCATGTAACGCTGCATGCATGAAGAACAGAAAAACAAAACGGGAAGTAGAACAAAAGGCAATTGGCCAGCCCAAATAATCGTCATGACATCAGGCAGATGGAACCAGGAAGCAGAGCGGCGGTGGCCGAAACCAGCCGGCTGCACAGAAGCTTCTTGTTTAACAAGTTGAGATCTGATCGGGCAACTCAGCGCTGGCGGCGGGGGGGGGGGAATACAAGCCAGAACATGCAGAATTTGATTTTTCTTTGTATCTTTTACCTTTTTTGAACTCGTTAATATGGACAGATTTTCAGTTTTCCAACATTCAGTTTAAATCGTCTATACATAACAGTATGATTAAATGTAGATTTTTGCGATAAGAGGTAAGTGAAACAATTGACTGATTCTTTGTCGTTGCTGTGAGCCCAGTTCATTTGGCAGTCATCATCTGAACAAACTCTGTGGAGGAAAAACAAAACAAACTCTTTTCAGGCACAAAATGTCACCATAGTCTTGTACCATGAATTCTTTCAGAGCAGGTGTGTGGACTTCAGTAAACATTGGACCTTTAAGATCTCATACCTTCATAATTGACTTGTCCATCTCCATCAATGTCCGCTTCTCTGATCATCTCATCCACCTCCTCATCAGTCAGCTTCTCTCCTAAGTTTGTCATCACGTGACGCAGCTCTGCCGCACTGATGTACCCATTGCCATCCTGACCAACACATACAGGATTGAAAATGAACCGGAACTTTTCTCAGCTCTTAAGTTCACACCGGGCATGTGACACACGTTCAATGAGGCACTAGGAGTTCTTGAACGGGCTTTGTTAGCATATGGTGTTTCCACTAGACGAGCACAGAGGGGCTTCTTCGCGTTCTGCTGCTTATTAGTGCGCATCCGTCAGTCGGAAGAGGCTTGGTGCCAAATGTCAAAGCGGTGCAAATCCTGCTTCCGTTTTTGTTCTTTCACAGCCGTATTCTGATATATGAAAGATTTAGTGTCATCATTTTGACATTACTATCTTCTCCTCTATGACAATTTCCAAACTGTTAGCATTACTGTGAATTAAAGCGGACGCCGTTCATCCGTCACTGTCAAATCTAGTCCAAGTTCAACTGCTTTAACTTTGAAGCCCAAATGCAAATACGTGCATTTACATAGACTTATTTTATTGAAAATGGTCTCTAGAATGTGGGCTGCAGAGGTTGATGTGAACATAGCTACAATATTATTGTTCATTATGGATCCAAAGTAGATTTAATATAAAGTCTAGGCAAATGACCTTCCTGCAAACAACCTCCTGACAGCTTAAAGTGTCAAATTAGATTTTAAACGTCAAGGGATCGGGTCACATGTTGCTTAATTTCAGCATTTGAATTGAGGAGACCCAAGACCTCCAAAACATTAAGTCATGTCAAAGACGAAAAACAGAATGGTTTATTGATTTCATAGACAACTGATGAACAACTGCCTGATTTCAAATGTCGCTGTACCAAACAAGCAGGTAAAATCTAATTACAACCACAGAAGGGCTGCACGATATGAGGAAAACTCGCGATATGCGATATTAGAGATTAATATTGCGATAACGATATAATTTGCGGTATACAAAACAAATTGTAAAATAACCAAAATTACCATTCCAATGTCAATGCAACAGTTTAAAAATTATACTCCAAAAGACCCTCGTCGACATAGGTGACAAACATCTAATATTAAGGCCTCCATCCGACTGGTCAATAACGTGAAGCCGTCCATCTGATTGGTCAAATGCATAAAAGGATTTATTTGATTCATTCAATACTTCCAGCTGCCATAAGATTGTTTTAACACATTTAAGGTTTATGATTTATTGCGATTCTCGCCGTCTTTTGCGATTTGCACATTGCAGAGCTGGATATTGCGATAACGATAACTATTATTTGACTTCAGCAGACATTGTAAGCTTGAGTTTTGTTAGCAGAAACTCGTGAACACCAATTCTAAGGAGATTGCTTTGTTTATGGGACATAAAGTGCAAATGCTTTTACTAAACCTTTTAGTTGTACCCCAGCCCATGTAAAATCCATAATACCAACCTTATCAAAAACTCTGAATGCCTCCCTGATCTCCTCCTCACTGTCAGTGTCCTTCATTTTTCTTGCCATCATAGTCAGGAACTCAGGGAAGTCAATGGTGCCGTTACCTTACAATGAGTAAAAAATAGAGATACCGTTAGGGAAATCCCTGATTTTTCTTCTTTTTAAAAAAACAAAAACAAAACATTTTTGAAAGACAAAAATCTTTCATATTTAAATATCCCCAGCTCTAGGGGATATCACCATACCATCAGCATCCACCTCATTAATCATGTCCTGTAGCTCAGCCTCAGTGGGGTTTTGTCCCAGTGACCTCATCACTGTCCCCAGTTCCTTTGTGGTGATGGTACCATCCCCATCTTTATCAAATAGGGAGAAGGCTTCCTTGAATTCTGGGGGGGGGAGGAAAGCAAGAATGTTGTCGACAAAGAAACAATAAAAGCTTTGTCATCTTACAAAAGATGGTGGTGTTGCTGCATCATCTTACCAGCAATCTGTTCTTCTGTTAGTTGGTCAGCCTTAAAATGAAAAACAAAGAGGAAAATGCAGAGACAGCTTAACATGAATGTAAAGTTTCCTTTTTTTCTTCAATTCATCTATCGATTCATGAACTGTGTCCGTGTCATTCCCTTTAATAAACAGCAGCAATAGTTGTGTCAGAAGCAGGATCGACTCACACTGCAAACAGGCTGAGAACAGTTCAGATCCCCCCAGATTCATGCACCACAATCCCAGTAAGACACTCAAGGACACACATACACCCATTTCTAATAGAGTACTTAGCCATCTGTTGGATGGTTCAAGCACAACCTTTAACTCTCCAAAGTGGATATCTGTGAGGTCTGCCACCAGTTTCATAGCCTTTGGCTCTGGTTTCTTTGCTCCTCTGCAACCCAGTCCTACTCCATCCAATCTTAGTCCTCCACCTCCATTGCGCTGCATTAGATCTTCACCTCTGCCTCCTTCGCCAAACTCTTCCATTTTCCTTTGGAGCCCATCCAGGGTCTGGCGGACCATCATCAAGCCTTCAGCCAGACACTTGGTCTGCTCACTGTTCTGGACGCCCTGTTTCTGAACCTCTGCTAACTCTGCTTTAGTCCTCTGTAGGCAGCTTCTGAGGTCCTGCATCTCCCTAACCAGGCTGTCCGTGCGGCTGGACGACACGTCCATCAACATCTGCAGAAATGCCCGATAGTTTCTCTCCTGCTGCTGGATGAGCTCCTTGTAGTGGTGGCGCTGTTCATCCAGGAGGTCATGAACTGTGGGCAAGCTCACCAGATCATCGTCTACTGGGTACACAGCAACCCTCTTGGGCATCATAATGAAGGGACGATGACACGGAGGGCTCGGATTATGGCTCGAGGTTAGAGGGATTGGTGGATAGAAAAAAGAATGGCTAGACATTTATTAATCACTACTTATTAGGAAGACAAAAGATTATAGGAGAAATCAACAAAAACAAAACAAGCAGCTCCTCATTTCTCTCAACGGTAACATGTTTTGATTTCAGAAAAAAAAAAGAAGAAAAAGTTTGGACTTGAGTAAGTGGCAGATGCTTTCACCCTCCTGGTTATGCAGCTACTTTGACAGATCTATGAGTGGTGATGAAGCGCCTGCATAATCATTTAGCTCGTCTTTCAATCTTTCTAATGCCGACGGCTGAAAGATGGCTGTAATGTCCACAGTCCCACTGGAGCAGAGTGAGCCGATTGGACAGACCTGACAGATGACTTCTCTTTCTTACATGACAGGTTCATCAAACAATTGATCCTGGCGCCTGACGTTCTCCTTTTATGTCCCTCAGTTAATACGTCCAGCTAACCCACTGCCTGTCCAGCAGCACTGTGAGAGTAGACGACCACACACAGTCCTCCCCATCGCAGCATCTGAGCACGAGTGGGTGACACAGCAAATACAGTGAGGCGGTAACCGTGACAGCAAAGACTAAGCCCTCTTCTCACCTCTCTAACATGTGTACAATAGATATGCGTGAACTGATAGAGTATCTACCTCCTGCTGTAGTTCAGTAGACTAAATCCCCTTAATGAGTGTCGCTCTGTGTGTGTGGACACCAGGGGGCCTTGCCAAAGAAGGGCAGCCAAATGTGATGATCTTGAGTGTTAGAGTAATAAAGCCCACAACAGGGGAGGGCCCCGCCAATTTCTGCAGGTTCACATGTATGTGTTTATCTGTGACCTGTCAACTCAAGACTACAGTTGCAGCTCTGGGGGTGGAGGGATGGGATTAGTTAACCGCCTGGCCTGTGATATGGTGTCATGGGTTACACCAAATAGACCCCAAGGCAGGCCGCTTGCCCACAAAGTCTAAGGGTCTTTGGTCAACTTCCCCCCCTGAAGACAGAACTCAAAGTTTAAAACAACAACAACAACAACAACAACAACAACACACATCTAAAAAACTATTTGCTATAATCCTGTTGACTCCAAAATGACTACCCCTATATTTTAAAAGGTGAAAAGGACTAGTGAGAAATTGTCGACAGGATTTCCATTCGTCCAACCATTTGTACTAATTTTTTTCAAAAAAAAAGCCTCTACAATAAAACATTTAAATGATAAATATATAATTAGGTTAGATGCTTTTAATCCACATGTCTAGAAGACAAAATGAGTCTGGAAAAGTTGTGAAATAAAAAAAATTAAAGCAAAAAACATTTTATGTTGGAATATATTTTCTGATCAAACTACAACTATTAAATAACCAAATTCAGTTCTAATTTTCTATTCTACATCATGGTTATAGGAGTCTAAACATGCTGACAGACAATAGGGAGCATTGGACATACTTTGGTGGAAATAAAAGTCACTCTGATTTGTGTTGCAAGTTTAAAACAAATAAAAGAAGAATTTATCTTTGGACTAAACATTAGCAGGCAAACCAGAAGGTTTTTAGGGCCACTTCATTTCAAACTTCTATATCACATCAAATGTTTTGTGTCTCCATTTGAGTTTTTGGTTAGATATGCTATCATAAAAGATAACAGTCTCTTCATGTATTGAGCAAGGACAACAATCTTGACAGACCTAGACTGCGTGCAGACCTCCAGATCTTTCAAATCTGGATGTGGTTAACTAGCTGACCTGTGGCTAGTTCTACATTTAAGTATTTTAGCAGCCATCAGAGATCAGGTTGCCGGTGCAAGTTCCAAATGTAGTTTTCACAAACTACAAAACAGTCGCAAAAAAAGAGCCGAACCCTTGATATTTGAGATCAAATATTTGCAGGTACAATATACTTATGTACATTACAATATAGGTACAATATACTTTGGAGCCAATCAATACATGTATTGAAAGAAAATGAGACTCAAACCTACAATTATTATAAATGACAACATGTTAGCTCCTGTGTCAACTTTAGTCAAAATGTTATGATTCAAAACATTTATATGCTATTTCTTAAACCAGAAAATTGAAACACCCAAAACTTAGGCTAACATTAGAGTTAAGAATTCGATAACTACAAGATCTAAATGGTAATATAGTAAATCCAGATATATTTTCCAACACAAAAATGTCTAAAAATGTCGCCAGATGATGGCAAAATTTTACAACGAAATATTCTAATAGTTGAACTACAAATCCTTAACAAATGGAAGAATTAATCAAAAAGTATTTTATTTTGTAGATTTATGCATGAAGCCAATCGTCCTTCCTTGGCCTAATTTGATTTTTTTTCCTTTGATTAGAAAGCAAACTTTGAAATGCTTTTATTGAAGGGAGTGGCATCCCTTCAAGCACATGTCCAGTTTAATGGCCCTTAAGTGGAACACACAGTCCTGACCTGTAAGTCCCTGACAAACGAAATGGTTTCTTTAATACACGACAAGCAGAATTGTTGGCAATGCAGGACAATTTTCTTTAATCATCACCCATTAGACAGCCGGATGAAACCAAATCAGAGGAATTCAATAGAATCACTGACAACTGTAAACTACCCATGAAACTTTAAAGTAGGTCCACAGGAAGGCAGTCAATTACTTTTCAATCTGCAACCAAACCAGAAATGATAGATAGATGTTCTAGTGAACTATAATGTAAAACCCATTAAACTAACTTGACTCTGAAAGATAATAATCTCTTAATTATCCTTTAGATTCAGATGTTAGCTGTGTATGAGTATCATTAAGTACTCTGGTAAATGACTATGCTGATAATACTTTTGTCTTTTTAAACAGCAAACTGCATCTCTATAGGCAGAAATATAATGTTTCTAGGAAGATCTGAAATGCCCGGGGAGAGGGGGGGGGCAGTCTGAGGGTGTAGTTTTTAGTAGTGGTTCTGCCAGCAGCAAGTTAAACCACCTGTACACATTAGCTTGTGGTGAGCTCTAGCCTCGATATATAATTCATCCTAAATATGTCAAGCCACGGCGATAAGCTTCTCACTTGAAACGACGGTCTACGTTTTGCCGCCACTGTGTTATTAATTACTGCAGCTAGCTAGCTTAAAAAACTTAACGGTTCCTAGCAACCCCCAAACGTCGTCAATGAACCACAGGGAACGCGGTGCACTAGGCGAGCAGACCGAAGCCAATGTCGAGTCGAACAAATTACAAATCATTGTCAATACTCACCATGTCTGTAAGTTAGACGGTTGGTCTGCAGGCGTTACAGGGAAAGAGGAAATGGACGGTAGCCACTGAAGAGGAGGGCTGGTTGGGGAAAAAGGACAGGCGGGACTAAGAACCGCCGAAAGGCTAACTGTATTCATCCGCACTGTTGAGAATTCAGTTGGATTTTCTGTTTCGGGATTCTCCTCCCTGTATGTCCTTGCACTTATGTGGTTATCCATACTCCCGCGTACGCGCGTGATCTAAGCATCAGTATTTTTCTTTGCCGAGTAATAAAACGCATTCATATTTGACTTTTTACAAAATCAATTTATGGTCTAGGAATTCTCCCCCACACACTTCTGCCAAGAACTGTTACTTTTATTTTATTATCCTCTAATTTTTTTTGTATAGCTTTCTTTGGGACTAAAGCGGAAACTGAGGAACATATATCTGTGTGTCTGAACGCTATTGCGAATTTGACAGATGACATCCCAGGAAACCGCGCCTTTTTCTCACTCACGTCGGACTATTTTCTGTTACATTTAGTTTTATTGAAGCGGAAGGATACTGTGAAAAGGGCGTGAATAGAGAGGCTGCAGTTGTGCTTTCGAAAGGCGTGTTCCGATAGGACAGAACAGACCCGCAATGCTCCAACAATGTATGAAGGCCGCTGATTGGCTCAAATAGATCTGCAATGCGTCAAACGATGGCGTGGCAAATGGCCGAGTGCGTTTTCGTTTCAGTAGCAACCAGGTAGGAATAAAAAAAAGGGGCAGTCCACAGGTGTGTTGTTACAGGACGGCAAAGATAAAATAAATATCTACAGTCTGTGAATGTATATGATTCTAGTGAATACGTTAAAAAAGATGTATTTAATGAAGCAATTTAAATGAAAAAATTAAAAAAAATAATTTCAATACCTTTCAAGTGTTATACCTCAATTTCTTTACAGTATCAGTAACGAACTTTATGTAACTGTTTCTTTACTACACAAACCTTTCCCCTATTATTGGCATCTTAGGTTAATGTTTTACTTTTTAAATTGAAGGATGAAAAACATGCAACATTGGTAAATTATTATTTATTTTGAGTGTTCTCTGATTATTTTCAACAATTACGTTTTCATTTTTAAATATTAAATTAACGGTTATTTAATTTTAACAATTCAAATTAAAATAATGCTTTATATTTACTAAAAACAATTCTATGAATGAATCTGACAAACAAAAGTGATTAACAATACCATTTAATGTCAAACTGGAATACTAAAACAAAGGGGTCATCAAAGCATTTGAAACATTTTGTACAAATATGTAGATCAGAGTTTCACACTAAAGTTTTGTATGTGTAATTTTTGTTTTAGCCAACATATATCTTTGCTTTTCCAGATGTTGCCAGCTCATTTCTGTAACGAGATGTCTGTGTCCAATTAGTCCTCCAGGAGAATATCCAGCTCTTCCAGAGGCAGCCTCAGTCGGAGCTCTTTCTCCATCATCAGGTCTATGAACTCCTGCAGATGCTCCGGGAACAGCTGGACTGCATCCATATACAAACCCTGAGCCACATGTACATCCATTTGTTCCCAGGAAAAGTTACAAATTCACACACAAACACACAACAGCAAAAGTGAAATAAGAGGAAGGATAGATTGAAACTGGCAAAATATCCTAAATGCTTCTGTACCTCACCTTTACCCAGGGAATATTCTGCAGGGCCTTATAGAAAATCGCTCGGGCTTTATCCACCTTACCATCAGAAACCTACAAATTCACATTTATATTAACAATAACAACATAAATATACATCTTATCAACTGGTTTAACAATGCTAATCAGTATCTCTTTGTGTTTACAGGTGTTATGTAAGGGTTAATGGCAGACGAAGTGTGCGTTTTTACTTTTTAACGCACGCCGTGGAAGCCCGAACCGTCCGACGCAAAGTGCGTTAAAAAGTAATAACGCACACTTCGTCGGCCATTAACCCGCCTTTACCATGTTCACTTACAAAAGCAATACATATTAATCAGTTTTTTGTCCTTAATTCTTTTTTTTGTTCCCGATTTGGATTGCTTTTCTCACAAAAAGCGGACTATTTGTTACATGATGCGGCGCATCGCGCAAAAAATTGTCCGCTTCGCGCCGCAGTACTGCTGCAGTCAAGATTCGGCGATATATATATATATATATATATATCTTTTCGATGGGCTGAATAAACCATCATTTCAGAGAGAAAGTTCACCTCTTACTGCTTGTTTTTGTCCGAATGATGAATCAAAAGGTTGTTTAAAAGTAGCCTGCACAGTGATACAAAACATTTAAGCTAGGTGACCGGAACTTCTTTTTTCACCGTCCGGTTATCAGGTTTTAACACACACCCAGCAGCCAATCAGGATCGAGTATTCACACGGATAATGGTATAAATATTAATTATAGATTAAAACTACTGTTTGTTAGCTGGTTGTTGAGTAACAGGCAGCACCAAGCTCAAACAGTTGATCTGTTTTATTTCCATTTCTCTGAAATGGTTTCTTCCAGTTTTAGTAGTAAATAATGTACGCAGGCATTATTGGTCTCACCAAGAAGTGAATGTACATCCTCCACAGTAAAGGGCAGTGAGCTCCGTCCTCCGTTTTGGTGGCAGTTTCAAAGAGTCCCCGGATTCGGTTGCCTAAGCCATTTTCTGGTAGTATGGGCAAGGCCTCATTGTAGTGACAAGACCTACAGACAACAACAAATATCTGATTTTTCTTTCTCAACTAAAGTGACACCAATCTGTTTACTCAATAAATAAATTGGCTTTCTTGCTTCACACTAAAAGTACAGAGAAAATCAGAAGTTGTGATGGACGGTTGTTTGTGTTGCTATGACGACATTCAAACTCATTAACTGTGGATGTTACCTCTGAGCAGAATCCACCAGCTGCTTCCTTTGTTGTTCAGCAACAATAGCAAATAGGCGTGGTACAACACCGCCACTGTCTCTGGTTACAGAGTGAAAAAAACGGCGTGCCCTGCCAGCACTATGGTAACGATTCTCCACCTGAAAAAAAACAATAACAAAAAAGTCTCATTTTGGTTGTTCTAAGTACAGATTAATAGCTAAGAATAAAGAATCATCAGCGTTGATTCAAAGTGGGTTTCCGAGCAAACCTGCACATATATGCCCCACAAAAGGGCGCAGCTTGGCCAGGATGAGATGGCCGAGGTGAGTGTCTGTCTCAGTGTTGCCAGAGGAAACACGCTGTTGCTGCTGTGGTACTTCAGCAATGCCGCCTGCTGCACCGCTAATACCTCACACTCATGAGCCAACTGGCTGACAAAACTGTGGTTTTCAGGGCGGGAACCGGCTTCACAGTTGCCGGCTTCGGCGCGTGTCAGGTTGGCTTTCTCGTTGCTGCTGAGCGGCTTTTCAGGTGCTAAGGTGTGATAAAGTTGCTCCATATTCTCCCTGGCAAGGCTGTAGACTGAAACGGCTGCATGGACGCTTACAGTAAGGTACTGGAACAGAGCATAGCAGCCAACCAGACCTCTCAACCTCAGCTTTTCTTCTGGAAGCTTTTCTTGGTCTGTTGATTAAAGCAGAAGAACGGACGAGTTTCAAAAGAGCAAATCACATCGACATTCCACTCACTACATCATACAGCTCCACAACTCCATTGTTTGAGGACAATGCAGTTGCCTCATTCAATTTAAATATATGAACAATGGCATGTTGTTATCAGAAAACCATAACTTCAAGTAACAGTTTTGTAAACTCTCAACAACTTTTTTAATCTTAGTACTTATTAAAAAGCTTTAAAAATGAGAAATGTGACGCTTCATCAATCATTGTCACTTGGTTTCCTCCGTGCCGTGTTTCCTGCTCAGAATGCATTCAGCTTGTTAGAGTTACGTGAATCTTTGATTCCAAGCAGATTTTTGTTTTTTTTATTCTTGACTTTTAACACTTGACTTATTTTTTTGTGAAGGTTTGAACTTTGAGAGTTTAAATAAGAGGGGAAAAAAAGGGTGAAAATGTTTCTTTCTGCCTGAGATAAGTAGCTAAGGGTTTGCAGATTTCACCGATCGCATCACTAATGGAACAAAACCCATGCCATACAAGGGAACACCAGAAACAGAGCTCTCAGCAACAGGGAGGGGAAGGCGGGGCGGGGGTAGCTCCACTCCTGCCACTCTGCAGAAACTATGTCCTAAAAACACTGTATTTTCTGTTTGTTGGCTTAAACGGCATAATCATAAACAAAAGACTTTTGGGAACATTTTAATAACTCACTATATCACCAAAGGTATTCGCTCACCTGCCTTGACTCGCATATAAACTGAAGTGCCATCCCCTTCCTAACCTATAGAGTTCACCATTCCATGAAGCTCTCTGCATACTGTACTTGGGCTAAACTGAAGGTCATGAAGTTTGGAGCTCTGTAGCAATTGACTGTGCAGAAAGTCGGCAACCTCTTTGAACTATGCGCTCCAGCATTCACTGAGCTCCTGAGAGCGGCCCTTTCTTTCATAAATGTTTGTCTGCATGCAGTCTCTCAGTGCTTGATTTTAAATACATGTGCCCAGGCCGAGTTATTGGACACCTGATTCTGATCCTTTGGATGGGTGAAGTATTTAAGTGTAGATTAAAAGATGATCGGAGTGGGACCTTAAAGTGAGGTGTTGTAAGCTTTCATCAGCAATTTTATCTTGCTCTAATGGTAAACCTTTGAGAACAGCAATGTCACGTCTGTAAATAAGAAATAAAAGAACCTTTTGTGTCAGACTGAGAGTTGTTGATGCTTTGTTCCAGGTCTGACAAGCTGGCAGCCAGCGCCTGTTCGTAGGATTTCCTGGCCTTTAGGATGGAAACTGGAGAGAGGGACTGGGAGAAAGGAAAGGATGCAGATGTTCCCTCTGCGAGTTTGGTCAAGACGCAGACAGCTGGTGACGTGGTTACATCTGTAAGCCGACTTTGTTCCTTTGCTGCCTCCTCCAGCTCCAGCTGGGACCAGAGGAGACACAGCTCACACAGAGCCGCTCCACTCAGGTCTTTGACTCCCCCCATCGCTGAGGCTGTGGAGAACACTTTGCGAGCCTCGACCAGGTTTCCCAAGAGCCACTCCAGGTGGGCATACTCGCGCCACAATATCAGAGATGAGCGGTTGTCCGGTTCTTTGAGGAGCCGTTTCACGACTCGCTTGCTGCTCTTCCCCTGAGAGTGAAGGCGCTTTTTATTTCCACTGTGCAGACTGCGCAAGACCTGGTGCACAAACACAAACACGTCACAAAGAGGACGACTGAATGGTAATCCTTTATATAAATGAACCGGTCCTTACTTTGAGCTTTTCGTATTGTACTAGGCTGAGAGTCAGGGAAGCTCTGTGGTGAGGAGGAAGGACAGGCTGCAGCATGCTCAACATGTTGGTGAGAAACCTCTCACCCTGCCTCCCAAGCCCCACCCACTTCCTTTTTCCCTGGAGAGTTGTCATATGGCCTACAGAGTCAACCCCAAGGTCAGGTATGTCGTAGGAGGTCAGAGGTCGCTGTGGCTCCTTACCTGTGATGGGTATGGAGGACAGATTGCCATGTGTGTTCCCCACTTTCAGAAAAAGTGTTCTTGTTGGTATAACATTTGATATCATACCCTGAGTAAGCACAGAGAGATTTTCCAGAAATAAGCTAGGCTGAGAGACTTCATAGAGAATAGAGGCTACAGGCAGACCTAGGAAAGACAAGAAATACAAGAGGAGGCGGAGCCGGAGTTCTGGTGAAGACAGACAAATCAGGGATGAGCCGATGTCATCAAATAACACCTACAGGAGAAGAAAGAAAAGATATGCCATAAATCCTTTTGAAGCATGATGGGGCTTTAAACATCATCCACTCCCATCATCTTTTGATCTATTGTAAATTGCGTTCTCAATTTGTGTTCTCAGTGGTCTTTTAATTAATATTGTGCCGTTTTTAGTCAAAATAAAAAAAACCTGTGTCGTTTTCTAGAACATAGTTTCTTCAGAGAGGCAGTAGTTCATTATAGATTCACCTCTGAGTTGTGAGCAGAACTGTTGGCACAGAGTAAGCCTTTCTTCATTTCTAGTCATCCGTCTTTTTACACTCTCTCCCTCTAGTTTACAGCCCCCACACCCCCTCTAACTTGACATTAGCAATGCAATGAAAATAGCAAACAATATTGAAGGTTTCCAGCTGTACAGGTTTGAGACAGATGCCAGTTCGATGTGTTTTTCGTGTTTTTAGCATGTTCTTGTAGCATTTTTCTCATGGTGGAGGGTATGTATAAAGAAAATCAAGAATTAAGTTGCATTTCTAAGTATTTTTTTTATATAAATCGCGGTGAATCAGAAGCAGACGAAAAATTACCAATTAAAACAGCTCTTAGTTGTTATGTACTACAGTCGGAAGGTCACGAGCTCCCTGCTCCGCTCCATTCTGATGCATCCCCTTGCATTAAAATAGATCCATGTACCGCTGTTTTCTTCATCTGAGCTGGCATCTGGCTCCAATATTGCCCTCCATTTTTGTTGTAAAAAATGGTTGGGGTTTTGAGAGGCTGTAAGCTAGTGGGAAAGCATGTTAACAGATGGATAACAGGAAGTGGGTACAAGCCTACTTCGTGTCAACAAGCCTGCCCACAACTCTGAGGCAAATTTCTAATGAACTACTGCCACTCCGCAGAAGAAATGACCAAGAACTAGCCTAAAAACACTATAATCATATTTGAACAGACACAGGGAACAATTTTACAATAGAGCAAAAGATGATTGGAGTGCGACTTTAAAGAGCTGTCACCTGTCTGTCAGGATCGTCACAGTCCTCCTCCGTCTGACCCTTGGCTTTGTCAGGTCTCCACGGCAACCAGTGAGCTGCTTCACGCAACGACTCCACATCCAGCCACACCTTCCATTTAGCCTGGCTCCTGTCTTTCACCTCCTCTTCCTCTTCTTCCTCCTTATCCTCTTCCTCTGGAGAATAATAAGCGTAGACAAAGGCGTTCCACAAGGTTCCTCACTTGGTCCCCTCTTATTTTCTATTTTCATTAATGACCTTCCAACTAAATGCATCTACAGCAATATTCAACTCTATGCCGATGACACTGTCATTTACTCATCTAAATCTAACATTGTTGACATTCAGCATTCAATTCAACATGATTTTAATTCTGTTCAATTGTGGTTACAATCCAATAAGCTTCTACTTAACAAATCAAAATCCTATTTTATGTTGTTTCAAAAAAGACTACGTCCTGTAGCTGCAAGTGAAATAAATTTAACTTACATGGACATGTCACCTATTTCAGCAGCAGAAAAATTTAAATACCTTGGTTTGTGGCTTGACTCCTCACTCTCTTTCAGTGCCCATATACAGTCCATTGTCCACAAAATTTCTTATCATTTAAATTACTTTAACTATCAATCAATTGTTTTAGTCTCTCAGTCAGGAAGAAAATGATTTTACATCTGATTATCCCGACTCTAGATTATGGTGACATAATTTATCAAAACACTACTCTCACTAACCTCCGACCACTGAATGTTATTTATAATAGCTTGTGTAGGTTTATTCTTCGTTGTCCGTTTAGAACTCACCACTGTCTTATGTTTCAGCAACTGTCCTGGCTTCCCCTCTCCTCCCGACGTCAACTTCACTGGCTATTGCACATTTTCAAATGTACTAACCTCAGCTACCCAGAATATCTCAAACAATATCTAATTCCTTTTCAGTCTTCTTATAATTTACGTCATGCAGATCAAATCTTTTTTGTTGTTCCAAGAGTTAAAAAAGAAATCGGAAAATATTCATTTAATTACAAGGCACCCTCTGACTGGAACAATCTTCCTTCATCCATTCGCTCTTTAACCTCATTCTTTGCATTTAAAAATGCTTGTTTAGTACATCTCCAACACTCATGTAACTGTTTTTGATTTCATTTGATTTCTTTTCTGCTTTTTATTTATTATTTTTGTTTCCTTACCTTAAACTAACTGCTAGTAGGTGCATTAAATGTCAATGTTTGTGTGTGTGTGTGTGTGGGTATGTGTGTGTGTCTGTTCGTTTTGTAAATTTTAAGTTTTTCTTTGTTTTGCCATATGTAAAGTATGCTCAACTGTATCTGTCGGCATTTGCTTGTTTTGTTGTATGTTGAGGACCCCCTTGAAAACGAGATGACACATCTCAAGGGGCTTATCCTCCAAACAAATAAAAAAAAAAATTGGAATAAAACCCATAAGCTCATTTTGCTGCTTCAAGCCCTCAGTTTTAATTGCACACAAACCAATGTGCAATTAAGGAAGCTACAGCTTACATGCACAAGGACCTCTGTTACCATGGGAGTCTTTTACCTGTAGGGGGGGGGAGCCATCCCCCTCGCTCTTGTTGGAGCATCCATGCTTTCCAGCCTCTGGCCTCCACCTCTCCAACTCTGGCTTCCCCACTATCCCAGAATGGCTCAAAGAACTCAACCTGCAAACACATACAGTAGGTAAAACCTATTAGACCTTGTTAAAGAAACAGATTTAAAACACACATAATGGAAATATCCATCAAAATACTAAAGAGATGAGTACAATCAGTTTACTTTATGACTGACACGGTTCAGATTACTATACTGGAATACACGTTTTTACAATTTTAGTGCAAAAAGTTTTGTTCGAACTGGAATTGAAATTCAAAACAATTATTGATAAACTAAAAACACATCCCATAGAAATAAGTCAAGAATTCTTTCCTTTTTTTTTAAATATATAAAAATCTGGGGCAGTGGTGCAGTGATAGGGGGGGGGTCAACCTCTGATCGGAAGTTTGCGAGTTCAAGTCCAGCCTTAAGTTGAAGTGTCCTTGGGCAAGACACTGAAGCCCACATTGCCTCTGATGGTTATACACTATATTACCAAATGCATTTGCTCACCCATTCAAAGGATCAGAATCAGGTGTCCTAGTCATTTGTTCCTGCCACAGGTGTATAAAATCAAGCCCTCTGGCATGCAGACTGTTTTTACAAACATTTGTGACAGAATGGGCCGCTCTCGGGAGCTCAGAGAATTCCAGCATTGAACTGTCATTGGATGCCACCTATGCAACAAAGCCAGTGGTGAAATTTCCTCACTCCTAAATTTTCCACAGTCAACTGTCAGCTCTATCAGAACAAAATATAAGAGTTTGGGAACAACAGCAACTCAGCCACAAAGTGGTAGACCATGTAAACTGATGAAGAGGGGTCAGCGGATGCTGAAGCAAATAGTGCATAGAGGCCGCTGACTTTCTGCACAGTCAATTGCTACAGGGCTCCAAACTTCATGTGACCTTCAGATTAGCCCAAGTACAGTACAGACCTTCATGGAATGGGTTTTCATGGCCAAGCAGCTGCATCCAGGCCACATATCACGAAGTGCAATGCAAACCGTTGGATGCAGTGGCGTAAAGTACGCCACCATTGGACTCCAAAGCAGTGGAGGCGCCATTTCTGGAGTAATGACTCACGCTACTCCATCTGGCAATCTGATGGAGGAGTCTGGGTTTGGAGGTTGCAACGAAAACGGACTGGATTGTGGCAAGTGTGTGAAATTTGGTGGAGGAGGAATTACAGTGTGGGATTGTTTTTCAGGACTTGGACTTGGCCCCTTAGTTCCACTGAAAGGAACTCTGAATGCTTCAAGATAACAAAACATTTTTGGACAAGTCCATGCTCCCAACATTGTGGAAACAGTGCACAAAGCAAGGTCCATAAAGACATAGATGAGAGTCTAGTGTGGATGAAGTTTGCACAGAGTCCTGACCTGAACCCGATAGAACACCATTGGGATGAATTGGAGCGTTAAGGCCTTCTCCACCAACATCAGTGTGTGACCTCACCAATGTGCTTTTGGAAGAATGGTCAAAAATTCCTATGAACACACTCCTCAACCTTGTGGACAGCCTTCCCAGAAGGCGCTTTTTACTTTCTTTAGATTTAGTTTTTGCACTCTATTCAATTAAAGTCATGTTGATTCAGGAAATGAATAAAATTGTGAACGTATAAAATCAAAATTATATTAACTTCTTATTTATAGCCTTACACAGAATATAAAAAGAAACTAGACGGCTTAAAATGTGTATTTCAGATTACTGGATTTTAAAGTAAGCTATTGCAGAAAAAAAACATGAAACATTTGTTGTTCTTGCACATCAAGGGATTTAATTTCCATTAGTGACCTCTAGAGGGGGCGACAGTGGCTCAGGTGGTTGAGCGGGTCGTCCACTGACCGAAGGGTTGGCGGTTCGATCCCCGCTCCCACCAGCCAAAGTGTCGTTGTGTCCTTGGGCACAACGACACTCAGGTGTGAATGTCCCGGTGATGGTCAGAGGGGCCGTAGGCGCGAAATGGCAGCCACGCCTCTGTCAGTCTGCCCCAGGGCAGCTGTGGCTACATCAGTAGCTTACCATCACCAAGTATGAATGAGGAGTGAATGAATAATGGACACAATGTAAGCGCTTTGGGTGTCTTGAAAAGCGCAGATAAATCCAATCCATTATTATTATTATTAGAGTTAAGGTCAATTAGACCAATGGTGGCAGTTGTGCAGAAAATTGCATAAAAAAGTTGTGGCTCTTCAATCAAAGTGTGCGTTTGTGTACCTGCTGCTTGGTGGACAATTTCTTGACACTGTCAGGCTTGAAGAAGGTAAAGTCCATCATGGCCTGAAACAGAGAAATGGCTTTCTCTGAGTGGCCAGCCTGTCGCAAGAACTGACACTGCTGAATGAAGATGTCTGCCAAGAAAAAAACGGGACATTATAATACATTTTGGATGGATCAAGTTCCTCACAGAAAAAGCATGAAACTAAACAAATTACATTTAATATTTATAGTGATATTCATCCAAAATGTAGAGCACAACATGGTGAGTATAAAGAAACACCAGCATCTCTAAACACACATAAAGATCTCATGCTTTTCATGTAAAACAGAGCTGTAAAATGATCTTAAAGTCAAAACAGAAGCAGAGACTTAATAATTTGTGATTATGGTGTCAGACAGACAGATAGATAGAAGCCTTTATTTCACCAGGCAAAACATTAAAAACATTTCTTATGTACAATGTTGGGCTGAAAATGCAAAAAAGAAAACCTTGAGAGGAAGGAAGACAACAAACATGTTTTAGACATATTAAATTACTGATTAAGAAAACATTTACAGGACTCTTTAAAAATGTTGTTTACTCTGCGTTTAAAAGCGGAGAGTGGTTTCCAAATGCAGTATGTTTTTGATAGAAGTTCCAATCATTCCACTCATCAGACCGTGTTTTTGGAACTGTCAGTTTGAGGAGCTGTGAAGAACGAGTGTCGTATCTTGAGGGATACTCTAATTGTAGTAACTGTTTCAGTTATGGAGACGAGAGACCAACCAAGCTACTGTAAATAAACATAAGCCAGTGAGTGTTGCAACGGGACGGCAAAGAAGGCCAATTAACCTGAGAGTACAGCAGGAAGTGGTGTGTCCTGTAAGGGACATTTACCGGTTATATTCTGTCAGACAAACAGTTAGTAAACCATATTAGAGATTGATTGGAAATGCCAATGTTGCCAAATCTGTTCAATAAAATAGAATGGTTTACCGAATCAAAGGCTTTCGGTAGATATATGAAGACTGCAGCCCAATACTGTTCGGAGTCCAGAGCAGAGGCAATATCATCAAAAACTTTTAACACTGCAGTGATACAACCATGACAGGAACAGAAGCCAGACTGTACTGGAGAAAACATTTTATGAATCTCAAGACAGTGAGTTAAATGTTTATTAACAAGTTTCTCCAGAACCTTGAAAGCACAGGGTCCAATGGAAATTGGCCTGTAAGTATTCAGGTCAGAGCAGTCACCACCTTTAAATAAGGGGCGCACCATGGCAGATTTCTATTCAGCAGGAATTTCACCAGTTTGGATGGACAGATGAAAAATATTTGTCAGTGGAACGGATATAATAGGGGATGCTATTTTAAAGAAGGGAGCAGGCCCATCTGATCAAGAGGTAAGATCTTAAGCTCGAGCCTAAGTCAGAACCCGACCCGTCCCGAAATTTGGGTTGGGTCTGGGACTAAAATGACAATCATTACGTTCGGGTCGGGCCGGGCCACGCTTCTCTCTCGCTGACTTTTTTAATAAATATTTGTTTATAAAAATGTATACTAAAACGATGTGTGGATACTAAACCAAGGAATACTTGTTATAAATAAATAATTTAATTTTAATTTTAATTTAAAAACAGAGAAGGCGCTGTAAGGTAATTGCTATATAACTACTACTAAACAGGAAGCGCAGCTGCAGTATTTCTCTGTGTAATTAATCGAGTGTGTATCAAGATCTCTCTTTCATTCTCTTTGTCTGGCCTCTTATTCTGTGTTCCAGCGTTATTTCATTATGCAAATGCATTTATCATGATCATAAAAATATGTCGATTATTTTAACCTTAAGAAATCTGGCGTTTTATTCTGCCAAAAATACTATGGGATAAATTGAAATTTTTGGTTTGCTTCGAGCCTGCAAATCAAATAAATTGGTCGGGCTCGGGCTGGTTTGGGCTTTAATGCCCGCGGGCCTGGGACGGGTCGGGCTGGATTTTTTAGGCCCGATCTTACCTCTAATCTGATCCGGCTGGCTTTTTTGGGTCCAAAGACAGTAATTCATTTGTGACTTCTTTTAGACTAGAGGGTTGCAGTGACAGTTGTTGAGAGGCAACAGGTAAATCAGAAGCAATATTTAAAACAGGATTACAATTAAAATGAAAATGCCCCGTCTTTGTAAAGTGCTGGTTAAAAAGATCTGCCATACGAAGTTTCAAAGTAACCACAAAACTATCCGATATAATACCGTAAATTCCGGGTTATAAAGCGCACCTGATTACTAGCCACACCCACGTATATTCACGTGTTTAACTAGATTTCTACACACACAAAACGCGTCAGAATACAAGCTGCATTATTAGCCAGCAGGAACATCCTGACAAAGCACATCCTGACTCCCAGAGTGAGTGTGATTCATTAGAACACTGTGAGAGGGGTCAGCCTTGCTTCACGCTCACATGTGTGAGTATACCCACATCTGCCAAACAGCATTGACCTCTATTCTGTTCACAAGTTCCTCAGTTATGGTTTTTTTATTTTATTTAATTTTTTTAGTTTTTTTTTACTTATTGACAATCTAGGTATCATACATAAAATTACAAACAGTAACCATATAATCAACATTTTATCCCTCAGTTATGATGAGGAAATTTACATCCGGCTTGCCACGCTGTTGTACGTGTTTAAGAATGACCAAGGAGCAGCAGTGGATGGAGGGGTGAACGGGAACAGCTTGTGTCACGGTAGCGTTATGGGAGTAACAGGGCTGGTTAAAAACACACACCAGTAAAATAAAGCAGCGGCGACTGAAAAGCGCGCGCCTCAGCGATATGCGATATGCGTTTTTGAAGTAAAATTTTTTTTAATTTTCACATTACTCTCTGTAGGCGACAAAACTTTTGTCTTGCCAAAATGTGACCTTTCTGTGTTCATTAAATGATCAATCATTCTTCAGTGAAGCAATTTTATTTTAGTATATTGAACATAATTTGGGAGGGTTTTAGCTTTCATACGAGACATTTCTAAAACCAATGGATTTATTAAAAGTGAGGTTATACGCTTTTGTTTCTACAAAATGGATAAGCGACAAGACTTTTGTCAGGGACTGTATTTAATGTGTTTATTGTGAATATGAATACCTTGGACATCAGAAGGATGCTCTGTCCAGATGTTTGTGTATTTGTTGGTGTAAGGGTAATTAAAAAGAGGAATGTTGAGATACAAAGAATTACCAGTTATACTGTTGGATGAACAGTGAAATATTCTGCTGCGTGACGGAGAGAACAGCACATGCTCAGGAGTGAATCTACATCAGAGTCATAGTGACACTAGTCCATCTATTAGCAGCTCCATAATATACGAGATGATCTTTTAAACGTACGTTTATTATTGCTATGTTATGGTTATTATGAAGCGCCTGTTCGCTCATTTTATTTTTAATCTGTGTGGTCAGTGCTTTTTTCTGCCAGAACGAAGCCTGAAGTATGGTTAGGTGGAGGCTAACATGCACTAACAACATTTAGCGTGGAGGAACATGAATAGATGCGGGAAAAGCTGCAATCTGCAGCTTGGCTGAACGTAAATATGTGGGAATAACATCAGCCTTTATTTTGTCGGGACACGACTGGAAACACAAATTGACGTGATCGTTTGGACTGAGCGGAATTTTGTATTGAAAAGCTCACAGCCTCCGTGTGAGCTGGAGAGATGTTCTCCTGCTGCTCGTTCACATAGAGATGGCAGTATGGCAGTCTGATGGCTCCCACACGTAACAACTCATCCGCCCCTCATCCACAAAACGTTCAGTATTAAGTCCGATTGCTCTGCACAGACACGATTCGCTCCGTCCACCGGCGCAACGGGGACGAAGCGCTATTCCTTGGAGCCGCCCTGGCCAGGCGTGTCGGAGAAGATAGGAAGGGGAGACAAAGAGCCCGCTTGGCGAGCGCGGAGCGCAGAGGCGTCCGCGGAGTAACAGTGTTTGTCGTGGAAGGAAACTTCTGGCGCACGCCCCGCGCTGAGGCGCGCGCTTTTCAGTCGCCGCTGCTTTATTTTACTGGTGTGTTTTTTTAACCAGCCCCGTTACCACCATAATGCTGCCGCGACACACTTCCGTTCACCCCTCCATCTACTGTTGCTCATTCTTTAAACACTGACAACAGTGTGGCGAGCCGGGGGTTAGACCCGCCTTTAGCCCCTAAGACTCATGGGAAATGGGGAATCATGGATGTAAATTTCATCATTAAAACTGAGGGATGTAATGTTGATCATATGTTTACTGTATGTAATTTTATGTATGATACCGATATTGTCAATAAGTCAAAAAAACTAAAATAAAAAATCCATAACTGAGGAACTTGTGAACAGAATAGAGGTCCATGCTGTTTGGCGGATGTGGGTGTATTCAAACTCATGAGCTGATGCAATGCTATCTGCTCCTACAGTGTGCTAATGAATTGCACTCATCTGGGAGTCAGGATGCAATTTGTCAGGCTGAGCAGGTTGCGTAATGCATGCGGCTTGTACTCTCACGCGGCTTGTGTATGTACAAAAGAAGTTAACACGTGAAAATGGATGGGTGTGGCTTGTAATCGGGTGCGCTCTATAATCTGAAAATTACGGTAATTGTGTGTCAGAGAGAGGCAGAGAAAAGAGTGAGGGAGTGTGTGTGTGTGTGCGTGTGTGTGTGTGTGTGTGTGTGTGTGTGTGTGTGTGTGTGTGTGTGTGTGTGTGTGTGTGTGTGTGTGTGTGTGTGAGATGAGAGAGAGGTGCCTGTGTGTGTGGAGCGGGTATCGAACCTCCAGGGCAGTCGCTGTGTTAACTCTGGCTAAGCTGCTGTGATGTGTGTATTGAGGGTGGACACTTTCCTTGAAATAAACACAACTATAATAATTGCTGTTGTATTGTAGGGAAAGGACTGTGTTATGGAAAATAATACAGCTTTAATTGCGTGTTTGTGTGTGTACGTCTTGGCAGGTCAGTGTGTGGTGTGGCTCTTTGCCTCTCACAGAGAAAAACTTCGGCTCTTGATGTCAAACTTGTTTGCCCCCCCTGGTCTACTCCCTCTGAGACTGAGGGCGAGTGGAGTGTGGGGCAAGGACAGTCAACGCAGCTAGTTAATTAGCTGCTTGCCTCTCGTTTCCCCGCTATAAGTGACAAAGTAGCTGGGTCATTACAATGCACGTGGGGGGAAACAAAAGAAAAAACGTACCGAAATGGTACAGAAGAATACCGAACGGAAACTGCTGTACTGTAACGGTTCGGTTCAACTACGTGTATCGTTACACCCCTAGTAAAAACGCCTGCGCATTTAAACGGTTAAAAACCCGCCGCTGACTAATTTGACCAGGTAGTATGACAGACTGGTTTTTACAAATGCAAGCCACAAAACAATGATCACTGAAATCATTGCAGAAAGTACCAGCGGAATACAAATGGGGAGAATTTGTTAAGATCACATCAAGCAGTGTTGCCTGGTCGGGTCATAACGTGTTGGAAGCACTTTATGTTATACTTTTATATGAAAAGTGCTTTATAAATAAAGTTTGATTGACTGATTGGTTGAGACACAATCTGATGCATATTTAGAGAATCACAGTGCAGGACGGTACAGAAAATGATCCTTCACAAAAATACCAATTCCTCCACCTCTAGACATTCTATCCTGTCGAAACAGGCATGTTTAGTTCTGGATAGTCAACGTTTTTCAACAGTCAGGTCTCACAAACTATAACAAGATCTGGTTTCGAACTTTCTACCCATATGCGAAGCTGATCTATCTTTGGCAATGAGCTTCAAGCACTATGTGTAGAAAGCCCATGCCTTTGCGGGTACAGAAATCATCAAAATCTAAATCCTTGTTGGTGTTCGGCGAGGTTTGGTGAGTAGAACAGTTTGCAGGGCCGCGTTGGACCTGGAATATCACCGGATATGAATACGAGTAACAAAAAGCGATTCAAACAGGCATGCAGCTGAGTTATACAGAAGCTGAAACCTTTACATGCGGATGGATTTTTATTATTTAAACTTGTGATTTAAAGTTTAGATCTGCATTAATACTACTGAAAGACTTCTTCTCTGATTATCGTCAACAGATTGGGTATGCAGTTAAATTCCAACCTTCCAACTCTTGTCATCAAAACGGTATGATAACAAATATTTTGTCCACTGTAGCTGTAAAAACATGATTTACATGGTACAGTAATAACAATAAGTTGTATTTACCCAACATGTCCTCTTCAGTTCCTGGAAGGGCTGAGTGAGAGACCATGCTGCCATCTAGCACAGCACTGAGCGTGCTTAGACATTTTCCATATGCTGAGTTCACTTTAGACACTGTGAAGTTGCTGAAGTAACTCTGGATGAAGAGCAGATACTGCCTCCACAAAGGAGCACTGTTTGGATGAAGAAACACCTGAAAGGTAACAGAGGAGACTCCATTTAGACAACGACTGCAGCACCAGCAGAATCTTCAGTTACCAGAGCACACATTGTTGCAAACCCACCAGTTTCTTCCACTCTTTAGCCAGAACAGAGGGCTCCCAGAGCTCCTGACAGATCCTGAGCCTCTCCAGCTGCAGACTGATGCAGGTCGGGTTGATGGCCACCGCTCGCTCTGCAATACTCAGCTTTTTCTCAAGGACTGCTTTATAGGATGACCTCGATTTGCACTCAGACGATTCGCTGCCTTGTAGCCCTTCGTTGCCACCAAACACTGACGCACCCAACTCATCCTGGTGGAGAAGAGAAAGTTCAGAAAAACTCTGACAAAAACCTCCAACAACTACTTCACTTACGAGTATTTCATGTACAAAGAAGTTTAAACAGTTACTGTCTAATAGGAGATGAACTGGCTGGCATGTAGCCTAACGCAATCTATGAATCTTTCTAAAAATGAGCAACAAACTACAAAATTAAAGCTTAGAAATGTAAAAGATTTAAATTTCATGGGTCTGCAACCCTTTAATGCTAAAAGAGCCATTTGGTCCAGTTTCTTACAGACCAAAACCGACGTCACCGTTTATAAAACTGCACTACATTTATGTTTTTGTGGCCATTAAGACCTTCATAATAATGTCATTTTTTTATATATCTATTCACTTTACCTCCCTTTAATTTTGACAGCAGCACATACAAGTTTTTTTTGCATAAAGAACACCAAGTGACAAATAAGATGCTGATGCTGAACTAAAAATGTAAGAAAGCAAAGTCAAACATGGCCTTTTCTTTCATTATGGTTGTGTCCGAATTCCCACCCTAACCCCTATATAGTGCACTATATAGAGCGTTCGCCCTTGTGTAGTGCTGTCCGAATCTACAATTACCAAATCGAGTACCATTGAAATTTCCCAGAAGTCTCTGCGAAAAACCAGTGTGCATCGATGCTCACTAGATTGCCTAATATAGACCACAATGCATTGCGTCTGAACAATTTTTGCCAAAAAAATGTATTTAAACCTATTTTTTTTAATAAATCATCAACATTTTTACCTTCAGGAGACAGTGGACTCTTAAATAGTTGCTCCAAAAAGCTCATATTAATTAGATTTAAACTTCGTCAAATCATATCCGCCGTGGAAAAAAAAAGTAGTGAGCATGGTGTTCCAATTACTTCTAAAACTCAGGGTACTACATAGTGCAGCACTATATCGTTTTTTAGTGGGAATTCGGACACAACCTCTGACTGATGAGCCTTGTGTTGGCAGCATACCTTGCCATACCCACAACAAAATGGCGGTAACCCTCCCCCAGCCACTGCACACTTTCATCTATTCTTTGTTTTCAGTATTTATTTGTAGCACATACATGTACCAGTACATCTATTGGTTTGGTTTACTCATTTTGGTTAGTTTAATTCATGTCACCCATTTTTGAGTTGCCAGTGCCGAGGGCGCTGCTGGTCACTACGGGTGTGGCTGAGGTTCTGCTGAGGTTCTGTGCTGTGAGGCCCAGCCCAAAAGAGGAAGTCAAGTCTTCACAGCCTTTAAATGCTCCAGTCAAGCAATTGGGCAGGTGCCATCTACAGAAGCCTCCAAGGGGCTTATTTAATGTTTATTTGCTTTTCTTCTGTTGGTTATTATTCATTTTTGTTCTTATTTTGGACAACTTTTTTTTGTTTTCCACTAAGAGACCAACTTTTGGGTTTAGTCTTGTCTGTAGTCTTTGTTAAATGTTGTCAGTCAGTTGTCAACTCCTGAATGACAAACTCAAAAAGGAAAATTCAAATGTTGCAAACAGCAATTCAAAGCTAAACCCTGACAGTCATTCACAAAAAACAAAGACTGAAAGAAGGGTACAGCAGTGGTGCATTTAGGAACTCACCTGGTATTGTATGAATTGTATCCATTGCTGTGTATCTGATGGGTGCTCTCTGAGATGCCGGTTAAATTCCTCAGTCTTCCCAGCTACATGTGCAGCGCTCTCCTCAACCTGTGTGATCTGCTTCTGCTCGTCCTGCCGTCCTTTACCTTGCAGCCACAGAGCTGTGGACGAGTCATATATCCCCAGAGGGTTTACAGACGACGTCTGCACTCTCTCACCTAAAAATCAAATGTTAACAGAGAAAAATAGAAAAAAATGAAGGCTGGTAACATTCTAGAAAAGTGGCATAAAATGAAAATGAATGAACTTCATTCATGAAGACAATTTGAACACCCCTATGATCTCTTAAGAATCACGAGGAGATCATCGTGCTTATCGATTGGTATAAAAATAACAGTTTGAGCCCACAGGACATGTTTTTAAAGAATTAAAGAAAGTCAGAAATCACCAAATCAGTCAGGAAGATCATTCCTAAAGTTTGACACGTGGACCACATCCAACAGAAGCTCACTAGAGAGCCTCAAATTCTTGCTTTGCTTTTCAACAGTTAAAGCCTTGACCTATTATATATATAAAAAAGCTGTTATGAGCAATTAAAAAAGTATAGAATAACAATTATTTCACAGAATTGCCTTGTTATATTTAAAAAAAAAAGAAATGCTTAATCAAGTATTGAAGATGGTTAAAATAATTGATTTCTATTTAAATGATTTCACTTGCTCCAAAAATCGATTCATGATATTTTCTAATGAAACATAATTCGAACATATTTTAAACTTTTGATACTTCATCAATTTATGCTATGAAGATTTTTGAAACAGTGTTATGTCTATTTTACTGATATAGTATTTTTCTAATCGTGTGCATGATTTTTTTTTCCGAATGAACATAATCTGCGTTAGGCCTGCACAACATACCGCAAATTTATCGTTATCGCAATATCAAGCAGTGCAATATTCATATCGCAAAAATCGCAATAAATGGTTACCTTAAATGTGCTAAAACAATCCTATGGCAGCTTGAAGCATTTAACGGATCAAATAAATCCATTTATGCATTTGACCAATTGGATGGACCCTTTCCGATGTTGACCAATCAGATGAGCCCTTTTATGTTAGATGTTTGCCTCCTACGTCAACGAAGGTCATTTGGAGTATAATTTTTTTAAACCGTTGCAATGAAATGGTAATGATGTTTTTGATTGTTTTGCTATTTGTTCATATACCGCAAATTATATCGTTATCGCAATATTGATCGCTAATATCGCATATCGCAAGTTTTGCTCATATCGTGCAGCCCTAATCTGCGTATATTTTAAATAACTGATCTGCATTTGCAATGTGGATTTCTAAAATAGTTATGTCTATTTTTTACATAATAATAAAGTAATTCATCTTTTTCATGTCCTTTTTTGATTCCTAAGGTTTCTTAGTTCTGTCTGATAAAAGTTATAAACCGGATATTGATAAATCATGTAATAAAATGGTTACGGTAGAACAGGGGTGGGATTATATAAATTTGCTTCCTTCTACTCCCATTCAAGCAATATTTAATTTTATGTCTTATTATCCTCAGTTTGATACGTCATTGTATGAATGTAAAACTGATGATTGTATTGTTTTTATGTATTATTCCTATTTGATTGGTTGAAATAAACCATTTCAAATCAAATTCAATTCAATTCAAAGTTTCAATTCTAAAACGTAATTAAAAGCTCCTGCTGTGAAGCCATATGTACACTTTTAGCATACGGTGTTCTCACTGGACTGTCACTACCTGACACTGGTGCATGTGCTCATAGTTGGAAGAGGCTTAGGTCAAAATATTGAAGCAGTTCAAATCACGTGAATCTTGCTCCAGGCTTTTTCTTACACGGCTAAATGAAAGACTTGGGTTTCATAGAATTCCAGCCGGACACAAACCGCATTAATGAATTTCTCCTTCAAGATACATTTTCATATGATAGGTACTTCCGTAGTTTGAAAAGGACGTTGCCCATACGTCACAATCAAATTCGAGTTCCTGATTGATCAAAGTTCAACCTGGTTTAAAATTGAATGCGCGTTAAGTTGCACATTTCTTTATGTAGAGCCGGAAAATTGAATTAAAAATGTTGTAGTGATGCGTAAACGCAACAGTTTTGAACCCAGAAGCCCATAAGTCGCATATACGTATGTTAACGTAGACTTTTTATAAGAAGTGGTTGCTTGAACACGCGTTTCCGATCCCAGTGTGAACGCAGCATCAGATGAGAATGAGCAACATGACCATGATTTCATTTTACTGCCCATCTTATTGAGTACTTGTATCAAAAACTTGTAGTTCTCAAGGTGTTTAAAATCAGCATGGTTATCATGTGATTTCTTACTTGTCTCTTGCTCTCTATTATCTCTCTCAGGATTATCCAGGGGGAGGAAGGAAGTCGAGGTGTTTCCTTCACTGCTGTCAGGAGTTGCAGGCTTCACTGAAACAGACGGTTCAGACCTGAGCAGATGCCGACTTGCTGTAGAAAAATATCTGTCTGCTCCTCCATCTCCTTTCTGCTTTCTTTTTTTCTTTGAGTCCTCCCAGCTTATCTCCTGCTTCCGGCAATCCAGACCCAAAGAGGAGGTCCCTTTCCTCCTATACCTGACCCACACACAGATACAAACTTAAACTGTCATTTGTGTGAAATTACTGATTGATCCCATCTGATCAACTGTTACCAGAATTTAAAGTGAGCTAAGATACCTGGCTACATCGCCTCTGTACAGTGACTTGTAAGTCCAGTTGGCTGGATCAGGTTTACAGTCCACACAGAACATCTGCTTTGTAGATGACTGAAGGTCATCCAACCAGGAGAATTGACTTGTTAATGGAGCAGGATGTTGCCTTCATGGGTACACAAACACACACACAGTTAAAGTGTGGGTGACATGGTCTATTTTAATAAGCCAAAATATAGTAAATAGTCTCTATTTCATGTTGCGATTGTTTTTAATATTTTTCGAAAAAGAATAAATAGCGAAAAACGCAATATAAACAACGAGGACGGCCGCCGGCTTCACGCATTCCGCCGAATTCTCGCCCCCCTGTTTGTGACGTAACGAAAGGAAGACAAGGCAGACAACATGGCTAGCACCGATAGCGAAGCACAGAGTGATGCTACCGTCTCTATTAGCGATTTATCATCAGATGAACAGAAAGATGAAGAGGAAAGTTGCGGAGATTATCATGATGATGAGTCACTTTTGCAACCGTATCGATTCGAACCCTTTTGCGAAAGTGAGGAGGATATAGTATAGCAGAAAGTAGTAGGTCTAGTGATGCCGATGACGATAGCCAGCATGAAGATTCGGCTAGACTCCAGTAAGTCTAAAAAATGTATAAAATTAAATTACTCCACTTACCCTAAAATATACTCAAAATGTCCCCTTTTGGCCTAATCTAAACAAAGGTAAACACTGGTTTTCAACCCAAGTTACAAAATAAATGTCACAAAATAATAAAAGTTTCCCAGATATTACTACTCTTTAGTTAACAAAGTCACTGTATACCATTAACAACTGCAGAACATTAACAGTTTTACCTGTTTGAACCAGTTTGAAACCTTTTCTCGTGCGCGCGCGCGCTCACACACACACAGTTCAGTTTACTCACGGTACCGGCACCTCAAAAGCAAAAGAAAAAAAACGTTGCAGTCCTGTTGCTTCTCTTGCAAAACATTGAGTGCGTTGAAATACTCCAGTTGGATCCAAGGACAACAGAAAACACGACTACTTCGCCTCAATGTGATCCATCGTGATGCACACTAGCCTAGCTTAGCAGCCTCCGCTACCGACTCCAGCGCCGTCCTGTCCGACCCAGAAAACGGCTCGCTCGCTTCCAGCTCACCCGCCTTTCCTCGACTCAGAAGCCAAGATCCTCCTCCCAACTCTCCGTTCAAAATTCTTCGTTTGTGTCCCGGTTTTTGTCCCTTCGAAAACGCAGACTTCTCTCCTGCAGATCTGGAGGGAAAAATCCTTCGCCGGCCACCTTCTTAAATTTTCCCCTTTTCAGCAGCGTTTCTTGTTTTGGGAATTTTATACACAGATACACTTTCACTAGATGTATTGCTACATCCAGCTGCCACACAACGACTTGGCATGTTGATGATTAACAGATTTAAACACGAGAGAAACGAAGACTACCTGTTTTGTTTACATGCTGTCCTAAGCGCAACTGCGAAAGGCAACGCCTCTCGTTACGTCACAGGTCATATCGGGTTCACTTCCAGCCTGCGCTCTAGCGGCAGATCCAAATCTCTGATTCCTTCGAAAGATGTCTATTTTTCATATGCTTCGGATTTTTTTCGACGCAAACTATTGGTATCAATAGAATCAGCGTTTAAAGGGCTTTTTTATTTGACAAAGTTGTTCAAAGCATGGCATCCACACTTTAAAAACTAAGAACATAAACAAAACAATGACTTGTGCAAAGCTTAGTTTATACCATGGTCCGGGTGAATACTCGATCCTGATTGGCTGCTGTTTTGTATCACTGCGCCGGGTTCTTTAAAACAATCTTTTGCTTCATCATTCGGACAAAAACAAGCGGTAAGAGGTGAACTTTCTCTCTGAACTGATGCTTTATTCAACCCATCGGGACGATCAGCATATATATATATATCGCCAAATTTTAACTGCAGCGGTGGTGCTGTGCGACACGGACTATATGTTACGTGATGCGGCACGATGACCATGGTATAAGCGGGTTAATGGCCGACGAAGTGTGCGGTTATTACTTTTTAACGCACGCCGTGGAAACCTGCACTGTCCGTTAAAAAGTAATAAACGCACACTTCAAATGCCATTAACTCGCTTATACCATGGTCAGTTACAAAAGCAATACATATTAACCAGGTTTTAGTCCTTAATTCTTGTTTTTTTTTTCTTTCGATTTGGATCCCTTTTCTCACAAAAAGCGGACTATATGTTGCGCCACATCACGTAACATATAGTCCGTGTCGCGCAGCACCACCGCTGCTGTTAAGATTTGGCGATATATATATATGCTGATCGTCCCGATGGGTTGAATAAAGCATCAGTTCAGAGAGAAAGTTCACCTCTTACCGCTTGTTTTTGTCCGAATGATGAAGCAAAAGGTTGTTTTAACCCTTGTGCTATCTTAGATGACCCCACCCTCACATTGACGTGTTCTCCCTACCATGACAAAGGTGGATAAAGGTGGAAAGATTTCATGTAATCCATGGACACCAGTGAAGATCACAAATCATTGAAGAAAAAAGGTTCAGAGCACTGTCTAGTGGGTCTAGATGACCCAACTCCCAATGTTAAAGTGCCTAGGATAGCACAAGGGTTAAAGAAGCAGTGATACAAAACCTTTAAGCTAGCTGACCGGAACTTCTTTTTTCACTGTGCGGTTATCAGGTTTTAATGCACACCCAGCAGCCAATCAGAATCAAGTATTCACCTGGACCATGGTATAATACTTTTTAACGCACTTCGTGGAAGCAGCCGTCCGACGCGAGCTTTCCACGGTGTGCGTTAAAAAGTAATAACGCACACTTTGTCGGTCATTAACCCTTACGTAACTGACTTTAAGATGAAAGGGTTGGAACTTACCCATTAGCCTCCTCTTTCTTTTTTAGGTCACTGGGGTATATAGTGTCAGAGTCTGTTCCACTGCTGCTAGAATCCCCTCCATTCCTCTTTTTGTGTTTTTTCTTCTTTTTCCTTTTCTTTTCACTTTTCCTCTTTTTAGGGGGAACATTTCGATCTCCTCTCGCTTTCTCTTCAGTGGAACTAACATCCCTTCCAACGCTACAGATTAGAAAAGACATTTACCAGGAATGTAAACCAAAAACCTCTTTAGACAAAGTAAAAGTAAATGTTTACTATATTAGAATCAATAACAGAAAATATAACGTAACATTACATTTTAAGAAGACCCTACGAAGCACGCTGAATTGAATGTGCGATGTTATGATCCCATAAAAAATGAAGTTGTTACCTTGCTTCCCTCTCATTCAGCTCCTCGCTGTTCTTTAAAAAACGAGCCTGAATGGAGAGCGCATCCCCAGTTGGAAAACTCTTATTCTTGAGCCAATCTAATTCTGGAAAGAAATTGGAAAAAAAAAAAAAAAAAAGAGTAAAGACAACATTGATACTTACTGCCTTATTGATCAGGACTGGACATTTAGGACTTGTTACAAACCTCATAAGAAAAAAAGAAATATCTGACTATTGGAACTGGAGAAAAAAAACATACTTAAAAAATATATACGAAGCAAAAAGACAGCAAACAATAGGTCTTCTGTCATGAATCAAATCAAACTTTATTTATTTATATAGCACTTTTCTTATAAAAATATAATAATAATGGATTAGATTTATCTGCGCTTTTCCAGAAGCTCAAAGCGCTTACATTGTGTCCATTATTTATTCACTCCTTGGTGATGGTAACTACTGTTATACCCACAGCTGCCCTGGGGCAGACTGGCAGAGGCGTGGCTGCCAGTTCGCGCCTACGGCCCCTCTGACCATCACTGGGATAATACATGCACATTCACACACCAGAGGAGCCACACTGGAGGCAAGGAGGGTGAAGTGTCTTGCCCAAGGACACAACGACATTTGGCTGGTGGGACCGGGGAATCGAACCGCCAACCCCTTCGATCATTGGACGACCTGCTCGACCACCTGAACCACTGTCGCCCCAATAACACAAAGTGCTTTACATTAAAACAAAACGTATAATAAAAAAATTAGCAGGAAAATTAAGGCGATGTCTTTCCAGAGCAAATAAAACTCTAAACAAAAAAAGAAAAATCCTGCTGACTCAAATAACACATTGCTGCTCTGGTTGGACACTGACTAGCCTTGTAAAGGAATCCTACCAGAGTTGAAGTTACAGTTCACTTTGATTCAAGAAACTCGTGCACTTAAAAAGATGGTGGTTGGACTCAGTAATAATAAAAACATTTAAAGTTTTTAAAGCTTACATCTACACTTTAATTTTAAGCACCAGACTGTCATAAAAGTTTGTTAAAGTACTAGAATATTAGAGTATTTAAACTCTGCAAACTTAATTAGTCACTTAACTGAGCTTAGTTTGTTTATTTGTATATTTTCAATCATCATTATGCAGAAATGTAAGCATAATAACATAACAAAACGGGTTAATAACCACATCGTAATAATAAGGCTTTGGTAAATTTTGCCTTATAATAACAACAAGACATAACATAATCGTAACTAATAACACTGCAACACAATATTTTCGAAAATAAACCAGAAAAAGTTAGCAGACACAACAAAACGAAGCTTTATTTTTTAATCTATTTTCATTATGTAAATCACCAAAACTAGCATCATCGTTGATATTCGGTCATCCAACGTTTATTAGACGAACTAAAAGTTGTCAAAAGAAAATCTCCCAGTAGCGTTTGTTCAGACGTGCAACTTCTTTAACGTACAAACATAAAAAAATAATTACTACAACGACATAAGTCAAACTACACGTATAAAAAGGGGCATTACCTTCAGTCGAATTTTCAATTTTATTCTCTGATACTTCAGAAAAAGCTGGAAACAGAGCCATGATGTCGCAAGAGATTTTGCGTCACGAAGTAAATAGTCGCACGAATATGACGTCAGGTTACTTCCTTTCTGCTTCCTTTTTTTTCACGAACTTTATTGAACACATCACAAAACAATCCCAGAACACTTACATAAAATCACAAAATATGGCGGATACAAGTAGAAGGAATATCGAAAATAAAAAGGAAACAAAAAAGTAGAATACCTATCCACATGCATACACATATTCATAGAGAAAATGAAAACAATTATTTCAGAGTTGGATAGCAGTACAAAATGCAGGGGGGGGATGACTAAATAAACTGTCTCAGACACTGGGAATATCACTCACAATATCATATACTGTCATGACTTTAGGTGACTTGATTAATCTTATGGATTTTATGTATAAATTGACTTCGTTATTATAGAAGGTAAAGTTAGGGTGACATTTCTGTCATCTGTTTTTGTGTAGAAAAACTTGGCTAACAACACGGTATTGATACATCAATTAGTGATAGGCCAACAATTATGACTTCTTTTGAAAAGAATCTCAAAATGAATGGGAATTTATTTTTTGAACATTTGTTAACATCCAGCCAGAAAATATAATAATAAATGTCTGCAGTTTGGCAGAAGGAACAGCTGTTGTCATCAATATAGAAATGTGACCTAAATAATCCTTAGGTTACGGATGGATGGATATAATTCAAAATTATTGTTCATAATTTTGAATTCAAAATTATGAACAGTAATTTTGAATTGTGTTTCTTTAACTATTAGTGGAATAGGAAGTTTCATGAATTTGGTTCTTTAGAAACAATGTTTTTTTCAAATTCCTGCAACATATAATTTATTTCTGTTGTTCAGAAAATAATCTTTCAATGAACCAATTTCTGACAAAAGAGTTGTTAAATCTTTTGTCCTTTAATTGATAATGAGGCTAATTTTCATTGTCTTCCTTTTTAGAAATACAAATTTTCGAGGAAGAGCATTACGTACTTTTCAGAATTCTGAGATGGGAGGATTGAAGTTATGTTTTGAACAAAATGGCTCCTAATCTAATAAATTACCCTCCGCATCCACCAGATCAGTCACCGACCAGACATTTCGCCCAAACCATTCAGCACAAAACAAGGCCTTGTTTCTATGGAGTATGTTTGTATCTGAGAAATTTCCACAAACAATATTTTCCAGTATAACAGAATTTGTTTGTGAAACTCTAATAATGCTACAGGGAGCAAAACACTAATAAGCACAAACTTTAATCCGCTTAATTTGTTAAATAAATAATCTGGGACACAAAACCAGAAGGATTTGTTGTTTTTAACCAGTTTATTTTCAGGGCTCTGTTAAGGCAGTCAATGATCTCTGTGCCAAAGACATTTAACTTTTTAACGTCATTACAATTTTTAATATAAATGGTCAACATCTCAGTAGCAAACTGGGAGGCAGGTTAGCTTAGGCGGTTGAGCACGTCGCCTAATATCCAAAGGGTTAACGGATGAATGCCCGCCCTCCTTAGCCAGCCGTCGCCCCCCGAGTGCAGTCAGTCTGCAGCTCACGGCTCCCCCCAGGGGGATGGGTTAAAGTGCAGAGAAAAATTTCCCCATTGTGGGATAAATAAATAAAAATAGGAACAGATATGGGGATTCCTACATCAATTTTGAAACTTGCCATTAGGAAGGACAACACAACTGTTGACATTCTGATACAAGACCATAGACAAGGTTCTGAAATTTAGTGACAAAACCAAAAATTCTCCAGTGCTGCCATTACAAACGAATGCTCTACTGAGTCAAATACCTTGTAAAAAAAAACTATTATCTTCTATAAGATGTCGGTATTCAATAATGTCCACAACTGCAATAATGTCTTATTTAACCCTTGTGCTATCTTAGATGACCCCACCCTTACATTGACTTGTTCTCCCTACCGAGACAAAGGTGGATAAAGGAAAAAAAAAATTTCATGTAATCCATGGAAACCAGTGAAGATCACAAATCATTGAAGAAAAAAGGTTCAGCGCACTGTCTAGTGGGTCTAGATGACCCAACTTCCAATGTAAAAGTGCCTAGGATAGCACAAGAGAGAATTGTGAATAGAACAGCACTTTAATAAGCCAGATTGTGTTTCCGCAATAACTCTTGAGAGTCCCGTCTGGAGACAAGAGGGACAGATGTATGTTAATAATTTGTCTGAATTTCTTAAGGTGATAGGTCTTCTGCTTTCTACAAGTCTAGGATCTTTGTTAGGTTTTGGGATGGAAACTATAATCCCATATTTCCCAGGGTCTCAAAAATTTCCAGAAAAACTTGATACAGTAAATTTCTGATATCTTCCCAAAAATGTCTACAAAAGTCCCCTGTGAGCCCATCTCATCCAGGAGATTTGTTAAGAGAGAGTCGACACCATCAAGCTCAGAGATTAAAAGTTGATTATCATGTTTGTTTCAAATTGTCATCTGTTTTTGGGATGTGTTGCGCAATCTCTTGTATATAATTGTCACAGTCTGTTTTTAAATTTCTGAGGATATGGCTTGATATATGCTCCTCGGGCTCTCTGAGTATAAAGCTCATCTAATTTGGATTGTATGTTCAACATCTGTTGCCTGTCACTCTCAGATGGGTTAAGTTCACCACAGTAATCGTTCAGCTGTTTTACTATGTCCAGCTCCTTCTTTTCTTCTTTCAGATTTGATTTTAACTTTTTATTAAATGAAATTGAGAGTTTACTAATTCTGTCCTTAAGGTATTCCTATTTCCTGACTGGGAAATAAAGTCCCTCTGATGTCTCTATTTCTAAAATCAATAATTTAATTTCTTAGCAATAATCATTGTTTTTAATAAGGCTGGAGTTGAATTTTCAGTATTTATTCAAATACTTCATACTGATTTTGGGTTTAATATACAGAATTATGCTACAATGGTCTGTTAGCGGCGCTGCGGATATGTTACATTTAACCTCATGACATATCAAGGGATTTGCAATTAACCAATGATCAATTCTTGATTTTAGAGTATAAATGGAGTTGTACCATGTGAACTGAATTATACCTGGATTAAGGTGTCTCCATGTGTCAGTTAGGCCTTGACTATCACAGAAATTGTTAAAAGTTACATTTGGGTGACTTTAACTAAATTTAGCGGGAAATATATCCATCCAGTCAACTTGCACTAGAATTAAGTCCCTCCCACAATAATATCATTGAATGAATATGCTAGTCTGAGTTGATCTAACTGTAATGTGATTTGCTCTAACAAATGTTCATTCTCTTTCATTTTATTGTAGCCATCCATACATGTTAACCAGAATTGAATTTCAGAATGAATTTCAAATGATCAATATCCACTATGATGATCAACCAGTGACTGTGTTTGTCTGCTATATGGGACACAATTTTGCCTTGGAAATTTTTGAGAAGTATAGCTACAGTACCCTTGCTGATCTGGGATTGTCATGACTGAAAGAAACCTTGTCCACCCACTGCTGAGACCAAAATAAATTGTCTGAGTGTGTTTCTTGCAGAAGAACAAAATCCAAAATCCAAAATCCTTCCCTTTACAAAATAAAAAAAAAGCTTTTTCTCTTTGTTAGATCTCTTCGACCCCTTGCATTTAAAGAAAGTAAGGACATATCTGTTTTAAGATGTGTCATGTAACAAAAAAGTAATCTTATCTTATTACATTGACGTGTTATTCCTACCATGACAAAGGTGGAAAGATTTCATGTAATCCATGGACACCAGTGAAGATCACAAATCATTGAAGAAAAAAGGTTCAGAGCGCTGTCTAGTACAGGGGTCGGCAACCCATGGCTCCGGAGCCACATGTGGCTCTTTCATCCATCTGTTGTGGCTCCCTGTGACTTTGGAAAATAATGAGTATTTTCTAATAATTACATTTTATCTTAGTTTTTTCATTTTTCATGGCATTTCAAAGGCGCTGATGGCTCCGTATGAAGCGCGTGCCACATAAAAAACAGCTTCGTAATGAGCTTGTATTTATCGGGCGAGACCTGCAGAGCTGATAGCAGGGAGAGGCACGCGGGGCGGCTTCAATAAACACTCCGATTTTCTGCTGGGAACTTGACGTACCGTGGGGCAGAGACCAACTCTCTGATGACAGACTGAGAGTTCGCGCCAGTGTTGCCAGATAGAGTCACAGTTTTCCAGCCGAAAAGTCAACTGAAAACCGCCAGACCCAGCCAAAAACCGCCCAACACAGCTTTTGTTGATGTTTTTTTTTCGTACTGGACTGTTAAAATAAAAAATTTTCTAAATAAAAGATAGTTCAGACTAAAAATAAAATGTGTACATTATTGAATATTTCTTCAGCGGGCCGCCTTCTTCCATTCATTTGCTTAACCCGCTCTATCCCCGCTATAACCTGCGTCCGGCTCTTTCATCAAACTCTGTTAGAGAGATGCAAACATGGGCGTCAGATTGGGATGCAGCTTTCCCTGCGGGAGTTGAAGCAGAGACTTTCCCTGGGATGATTTTATGAACTCAAACATGGAAACATGATTACCAAGTAGAACTCTTCAAAATAATAAACCTGATCTCTCCATATTCTCAGTGTCTACCATGCATTGACAAACACATCGCTCCATGCAGCCAGAACCAGTAGCTCCTCCCACACGCAGCCGCGGTATCATCCTTTTAAGAACATAATGTGCATTTGCAGCGACGTATGCCTCAGACGATGTCCGATTGGCCAATCTACATCAAGTCCCGTACTTCTCAGTGAGGATTTTGATTGGCTGGTGGATTTTAAAGAAGTCCTTTTTTTAAATCTTTTCTGGCCTGCGATCTACACTCATGTCATTGAAGATCGACCGGTCGATCGCGATCGACGTAATAAGCACCTTTGAATAATATATACATGCATAATATATATTATGAAATCAAAACGGGTTGTGGCTCCGGTGCTTTCTTTTTTATTAGGGGCGGTCCCAAATGGCTCTTTGAGTAAAAAGCACAAGGGTTAACAAACCTAATGAGGCTGGAAGTATTCCTGAACAAGAACTTTAACCCTTGTGCTATCCTAGGCACTTTAACATTGGGATTTGGGTCATCTAGACCCACTAGACAGTGCATGAACTTTTTTTCTTCAATGATTTGGGATCTTCACTGGTGTCCATGGATTACATGAAATCTTTCCACCTTTATCCACCTCTGTCATGGTAGGGAGAACACATCAATGTAAGGGTGGGGTCATTTAAGATAGCACAGGTAACAAAACCTGGAATTTACAATAATCATCTTGAATTACTTGCAAGAGTACTTAACCAAAGTTATGGTCTTAATCTCTGACCAATACTGAAAGCATAAGGACCATGAAACATAGTCTTACAACCATTTTTCCTCGCTTGTTCAACTTTGGGTCACACCACTTTCCTTGCCTCTCTGTCTTCTTTGATGAGGTCTTCTGTAATCTGAATGTTCAGGTCTCCACAGACTGGATGGTGTTTAGTCATTCGCCACAGCTCCTCTCTGGATCTCCTCCCTGTTAACTGAAGAATGATTTGGTCGGGGGCGGTTCACATCGAATAGAGCTAGCCGGTGTAACGTGTTGAGAATGTAGTCCACCTGCCCTGTCCAGGGTGGTGCAATCTTTGTGATGATATCTGCCACAATCTCTCAAGTGTCTTCACCTTTTTCTTCTTTAACACCATTTAATCTCAAGTTCCATCTTCTTTTGTAACTTTTCGGTTCCAACATTTTCTTTTCCATCTCTGATGCTCTTTCCTCTAACTCCATGTTTTTCTCTTTCAGACGTTTCACTTCTTCCAACTTTTTACTTCTATCTTTACATTCTTGGATTTCAGCAGAGTTAAACTCCACGGTTTTGGCGATAGTGGATATAGTCAGAGAGTTTTGCTGCAGCTCCAACTTAAAGTCTCTCATCATGTCTTTGAGGCTTTCAATTGCAGCTAAGAAATTGGGCTAAGCTGTTTTTTGTGCAGTTTGCATTTGTTACCATTTCCTCAGGCATGCAGTAGTCATGTGGAAACAGCGTTTTAGCTTTAGCATTAGCTGTAGGTTTAGCATTGGATTTAGCCATGTTTCTATATTAGTTATTGGATGCATTGGATTTAGCCATGTTTGTATATTAGTATTTGGATGCGTTTTCCCAGCTGGTTCATAAATTTGCCTTCTTTTATCTTGATATCCAGTAGAGAGTCGATCTTGTAAATATTCAGTCTTAAAGTAGCATTTTCAAGTTTCTAATGCGCTGGACTCTTTCCAGACGTTTGCTCCCTTAGCCATCTCCCTTTATCCTTCCTTTTCAACGTTATTCATTGGCAATTACTCACACTGGCTAAACAAAAGAGCTAGTTCTGTGTTTCGGCATGATGCAATGTAATATTGTGTAATATGAGTCATTCAACGAAAATGGCACAATTTGTGTCCCTCTCTTACTTCAAGCTGTATTTAATATAATTGGCAAGCTATATATTAAAACAGCTTAATATATACAATGAAATTTAATACTTCTTAAAAAATAATGAAATTAAGTGTTTTAATTAGAAATAATATTTGTTTTCCAACATACACCACAAATTTTGTCATGTCCCTCACGACCTAAATGAAACTTTACTTCGCAAATACCCATCAGTTTTATTATAAAAAGTCAATAATTTTACATGAATCTAAAACTATTTTTATACTCTTTTGATAGCAATGAAATTTTGTTTTTAACCTCCTAACAAACAACATTTCCAACACAATTTAATTGTGAGCTTCATGAATGTTATGTGCCCTCTTCTCAGCACTTAGCATATAACCCCATCACACTCTGTTACGGGGTTGAGGAACTGTCACGGGGTGGAGATAATAATATTTGCGTTGTTAGAAACGTAATACAAAAAAACTCAAGAGGCAAATACAGTGCCTTACCATAGTATTCGGCCCCTTTGAACATTTTCAACCTTTTGCCACATTTCAGGCGGCAAACATGAAAATATAAAACTGTAAGCTTTGTGAAGGATGAAAAACAACAATCATGAATTGGAACGAATTTTATTGGCTATTTCAAACTTTGGGCGTGCAAAATTATTCAGCCCCCGTAACCCTTGTGCTATCCTAGGCACTTTAACGTTGGGAGTTGGGTCATCTAGACCCACTAGACAGTGTGCTGAACCTTTTTTCTTCAATGATTTGTGAACTTCACTGGTGTCCATGGATTACATGAAATCTTTCCACCTTTATCCACCTTTGTCAGGGTAGGGAGAACACGTCAATGTAAGGGTGGGGTCATCTAAGATAGCACAAGGGTTAAGTTGTTACTCTGTTGCATCACCATTTGCTGTGATCACAGCTGGAAGTCTGTTGGGGTTTGTCTCTATCAGTTTTCCACATCCAGACACTGACATTTTTGCCCATTCCTCCTCACAAACCAGCTGGAGCTCAGTGAGGTTGGATGGAGAGCGTTTTATGAACAGCAGTTTTCAGTTCTTTCCACAGATTCTTCATTGGATTCAGGTCTGGACTTTGACTTGGCCGTTCTAACACCTGGATATGTCTATTTGTGAACCATTCAATTGTAGATTTCCTTTATGTTTTGGATCATTGTCTTGCTGGAAGACTAATCTCTGTCCCAGTCTCAGGTCTTCTGCAGACTCCATCAGGTTTTCTTCCAGAATGGTCCTGTATTTGGCTCCATGCATCTTCCCGTAAGTTCTAACCATCCTCCCTGTCTCTGCTGAAGAAAAGGAAGCCCAAACCATGATGCTGCCACCACCATGTTTAACAGTTGGGATGGTGTGTTCAGGTTAATGCAGAGCAGATGCATTTATACTGAGCCTTAATTACATACAAGTGGATTCTATTTAGCATCATTAGTCATTTAGGTCAACAATGGATCTTTCAGAGATCCTCACTGAACATCTGGAGAGAGTTTGATACACTGAAAGTAAAGGGGCTGAATCATTTTGCTGCCCAATTTTTCAGTTTATTATTGTTAAAAAAAGTTTGAGAGGCCAGTTTAGCTTGTGCTGGTTTGCGGCACCTTCCGTCCGTGAAACCAGGGTACAAATCCGGGCTGCTCCCTGTTCCCTTCTCTGCTTCTGTGCCGGTCCCAAGCCCTGTTGGATTGAGAGGGTTGCGTCAGGAAGGGCATCGGGCGTAAAAACATTGCCAAGTTAACCATGCAACTCATCCTCAAGGGTTGTTTCTCTGTGGCAACCCCTGATGGGAGAAGCCGAAAGTGAAAGAAGATTGTTAAAAAAGTTTGAAATGTCCAATAAATTTTGTTCCACTTCATGATTGTGTCCCACTTCTTGTTTTCTCACAAAAAAATTACAGTTTTAGATCTTTATGTTTGCAGCCGGAAATGCTGCAAAAGAGGTAAAATGTTCAAGGGGGCTGAATACTTTCGCAAGGCACTGTAGCTGAACTACAAGAAAGACTTGGGAAAAAAAAGAAAATCTAAAGAAAAACACAAAAAAAGGCCCCAACATTTAACGTATTGTGATTCACCACGTTCAAAAGTGAAAAGGCTAACTTCAAATTCCGTCATCAATCCTCAAACAAAGAACACCTTACTTTACCAAGTGTCACTCATACAAGAAATTAGAACTAAATACAAAAAAGCCACCAAATACAATAGCAATTTAAAGTCCTTCTAGTTTTAATTAAACAGTTTGGTATTGCAGTGGTAATACCTTGTGTAAATAAACATAAACTTTCCATTTTTGATCAATAGATTCAACCTAAAATATAGAGATCCCTTTGAAATAGTCAATTTTTGTTTAGTTTTACCTACGTTCAATATTTAACCCTTGAGCTATCTTAGATGACCCCACCCTTACATTGACGTGTTCTCCCTACCATGACAAAGGTGGATAAAGGTGGAAAGATTTCATGTAATCCATGGACACCAGTGAGGTTCACAAATCATTGAAGAAAAAAGGTTCAGAGCTCTGTCTAGTGCAGGGGTCGGCAACCCGCGGCTCAGGAGCCGCATACAGCTCTTTAGCGCTGTCCTAGTGGCTCCTTGGAGCATTTTCAAAAATGTTTGAATATGTAAAAAGATGGGGGAGAGAAATATATTTTTTGTTTTAATATGGTTTTTGTAGGAGGAAAAACAAGACACAAACATTCTTAACGTTTTCCAATGCTGTATGAATGCATAGAATAAATATTGTAACGCCCAGCAGGTACGTCACTTGTAGCGGGAAATACGGGAGCCAAGCTGTCAAAAAGTTGAGCTGTCAATCAAGTGGCAGCGCTGGAGAACTGTCCGTGGCCCATTCACCGCATTACTCCGAACAGTCTCAGAGAGGAGGAAGCTTTTAGCGGACCGCTAGGCAGGTGGCTGACGTAAATGGAACGACCGTCAGTTCCGTGCATTGCTTGATGAAGTTGAAAGTGAATATTCTGATCTCCTGCTACTCAACACAGTCCGATGGCTGTCCAGAGGTGACGCTTTGCGTCACTTTGTCGTCTGTTTCGAACACGTGAAAACATTCCTAAAAAAAACTGTTTAGTTGGTGTGGGTCATCGAACATCTTAGGTGGGGTGCACATTCAAACACTGAACTCCCAAATCTCCACAGGCATCTTATTTATTTGGATTGAGTTGTGGATGATTTTGCCTGTAATTAAATGCAGAAACAAATGAATACAATGATACATCATCCATTGTTGGTTGAAGATAATAAAACATACGTCTATGATGCATCCACTTAGCTGGACATAGACTGATCTGTGGTAGCATTTGGCTGGGACTGCTTCTTCTCCTGGTAGAGGTTGGATGGGGGAAGGGAATGCAAGCTGGCTGAGTTAAGTAAGTTCCTGGCTGAGTCTCACAGGTGCTCAATTTTGAGCTGATAGTGGGTGTGGCCTGCTGGTGGTGCTGGATGACAACTAGTATTTTTAACATTCCTGAAAAGCAAAGACCTGAACTACCTGCAACTGGAAGATACTACTGAGTGGCTTGAAAAGCTGCACTCTTTGGTGGATATGACTGTGACAAGCCACCTAAACGAGCTGAATGAAAGTCTCCAGGCGCCGCAAATGCTTGAAGCTTTTCTGTCATTCGACGCAGGCTGACTGTCATGGGGCACGCACTTTTCATTTTATTGTTTTTTGTTCAAATCCTCAAAATAAAAATGACATCAAAAATCGGATTTCTTTATTACATTTCTTTAATTTTATCAAAGCAATGAAACATAATTCACTGATATTGTAATGACGTTAAACTTGCGCAACCAAGCAGTCACGTGAGTGGAAGTCACCACAAGCAGCTCCAGCCTTTCTAAAGCTTCCTGAGGTTGCCATGCCTTGTCAAAATCTCAAGCCACGCCAAGTCAAGACCTCAAGCCACGCCGCGTCAAGATCTCCAGCCACGCCGTATCAAGATCTCCAGCCACGCCGCGTCAAAACCTCCAGCCTCGTCACGTCCAAAAACTCATACTTCACCAGAAGCCCTCAACTGAGAAATAACCACTACTTACCAATTCACTTACCTGTGTGTTTCCTTCCGGGTTCCAGTGTCTGGATCTGTCTCGTAGCTGAATCTTGACACCTATTTTGACTAGAGCAGGCAAAGGGGATTGTATCCCACAATTCCCTGTGCCGCCAGCTCCAACAGCAGACCCAACATACACATGACCGCCACTACAATAGTGATTAGGTAAAAGTCAGATCCTTTTCCTAGACAAATCATCTACAAGTAAAACGCAAACACGCTGCCAAGTCTGGCCAAGTTTGGGACGGGCGGAGGCAGCTTTTGAAACAATCTTGAGAAAACGTGCAAATAATCATGTAAATTTGTGTTACCAGTTGGCTCCAGACAAAATAAAGACTGATGGTTATTCCAGTTTAAATTCTTTCCCGGCTAAATTTTAGCACGGCTAAATGTTAAAAGTTAGAAGCCACAAGTCCGGCTGCTCTGCTCAGACACATGCACATGCAATGTGCGTGCGCGATTGCGCTACCAGCACTAGCACAATTGACTATTCCGTTTTGTAAACAGTTTATCTGATTTTAGTAGAAAAAAAAGTAATATTACAAGATTTAAAGCCGTACATTTACGGCTTTTTATCAATGTTTTACGAGATTTAAAGTCGAAGTGACAGTGCAGCTAGTGAACGCCACTCATCAGCAGAGCAGAATGACTAAAATACGTTGAACAGGTGAGCTGAATTGTTATTGATCACATTACAAATGTTTGGAAGCTCATTTGTTTGATTTTCGAGTTATTAATGTTTTATTTATTGATTAGTGTCTTGCAGGATCTCTGCAGCCCGTTGATGGCAATAACTAACAATAATTTGATTTTGAGTCGCCAAAAGGTTCAGAATTTCTTTGTTTTTTAAACCTATCCGGAAATAAAACTTCAAAAAATGCTCCATATCTTTCATCTTCAGGCAAGGCTCCGATAAGCAGAGAACTTGGAAATTTTTCTCGTAAATGTATGACTAATTTTCTCATAAATTTACATGTTTTAAAGTCGTAAATTCACAACTTTTAAAGTCATAAACGTTTAAAACACCTATATTTATGAGAAAGAAATTAAAAAATTAAGCCTATGACTTTTAAAGTAATACAAATATGTTTTTATTCTCGTAATTTAACATTTTAATTTCTTGTAAATTTACTTTAAAGTCGTATTAAAAAAAACTGTGTTTGTGAAGTGGCCTTAAACTTTTGTACGAATATAACTCATATATCAAAAAATAATATGTTCTATAGTGTGTCAAAGATAATATATGAACATATATATGGATAAAGTTTACTCTAAAAGGCTAAAGAAAAGCATTGTATAGGCCCTTTAATTTCAGGCATGTTCATGTTGCAGATTGTTTTTTAAAGCTGTATCACGAAATGCTAGAAGTTAACAATTTTTTAGATTTTATGTTAGTCTTGATGTATCAGAGAAATATTTAAATTGATCAATAACTATTGGAATTTGTTCCTCATTTTTCAGAAACGGTACTACAGTGTCATCTGCTACGCTAGCTGGTTTATGAATGACTCCATGACATGACAATTTTTTTATACGTCTTCACTGCTTTTTTTAGATAAACTGCTAATGTTTCAGTTACTAATATAAAAGATAAGGTCCTATTTTTATACACATCTAACACTTTTGCCACTTCATTATTTCTCGAGACTTTAACTTGATTTTAAAACGGTGCATGTCGCATTTCTTATTCCTTTTCCTAGTCGGCTTAAAATAACCAATGACGATTTAGAGTGTACAAATTCTTGACCAATCAGTGCTTGAGATAATTTGATTGTCACGAAGTTCATCCAATCAGATGCGAGTGTTTTTTAACACTAGCAACGGGTGTTCAGTTGTGAGGTCAATTTCTTGCAGGAGTGCTTGTTGGAGTTCTTGTTCGGTATTAAGTTCCCTTATTTCCGCGAAAATGAGAGAAATTGTTCATCTACAGGCAGGCCAATGCGGTAACCAAATTGGAGCAAAGGTAATAATTCTCTTTTTCCCTCTGCAAAACGTTTATTTTGAGGTGAGCAGCGAGGTCGTGATAAGTTAGCTAGCTAGTAGCTAACGGCTAAACTGATTGGCTCAATGACCGACTCCTGTAACCATTAACTTAAGTAATGCTTGTATGTTGGGTAATCGAACTGTTCGTGATAACGTTGTTTTATTTTCAGTTCTGGGAAGTGATTAGTGACGAGCATGGCATTGACCCCACTGGAACCTACCGTGGAGACAGCGAGCTGCAGCTGGAGCGAATCAACGTCTATTACAACGAGGCATCAGGTGAACTTAAACTAGTTATTCCATTTAGATCAGTAAAATTGTAAAAAAAAAAAAAAAAGATATTTCTGATGCGACATTGTAGTATCACATTTGTCCAGCAGTGGAACGTTACGTCATCCCTCTGGATTTCACAGACAATGGTTTCCTAGTTACTCTCTGTGGCTCAGTTTCCATGGTAGCACGGCATACAAACAAAAGGAACATTATGCTTTCCTATCCACACAGATAGGAAAATAACAGGAACACCAACTGACATAAAATGTTTTACGCCAGTTATCAATAATGTTGGGGGTAGTTTACCATCTTAATTTCGTTTTGCCATTGTCTGCATTCAAGTCTCAGTTTAGAAAAATATCGTTAATCTGCATATTTTTAGATTTTAGGCAAACTTAAGTAGTAGTTTTTGTTTAGTTTTTTATTCCACAATAAATGCCACAACAACAAATCACCTCACAATGCAAATGTGGAAAAAATGCGCCCCCCCCTCCCCCCCGGAAGCAGACGCTTCTTTCTTATCTGAAGTCCAACATTTTAGCCCAGCACACAATAATGAAAATGAGTGGCAGAAAAGAAGAATATAATAAATAAATAACATAATATTGAGATGAACTTGTTTCAGTGTTGAAATCAGTTCCCTTGACAAAACGTGTTAGAAAGTTTTTTGTCATGTTTTGCTCATTGACTATTAAATAACTCAATTTAACAGGCAAATGAGTGTAAATCAAATAAGTTGCAATGTAAATCAATTTCTGACTAATGTTTGAAATAAGTTTTAAAAACTCAAATGTTGAAACCCTTAGACTCTTGTTCGTTATGCCTGCTTTTCTGTTTGTGCTTTTATTTTTAGCATTAAAGTCATATCATAAATCAAACTTGGCCAGCAGCACTAATCTAGCAAAGATACATTCATTTGATCCGTTTATTGATCCCACTAAGAGGAAATACACTGTAGGTAATTTGTAGGATTAATAAAGTTTTATTCAATTGGGGAGCCGGTTTAGCTCGTGCTGGTTTGCGGCGCCTTCCGTCCGTGAAACCAGGGTACAAATCCGGGCTGCTCCCTGTTCCCTTCTCTACTTCTGTGCCGGTCCCAAGCCTGGTTGCTTTGAGAGGGTTACGTCAGGAAGGGCATCCGGCGTAAAACGTTGCCAAGTTTACCGTGCGACTCGTTCGCTGTGGCGACCCCTGATGGGAAAAGCCGAAAGAGAAACAATAAAGTTTTATTCAATTATGAAAATGGCCAAAAAAAAATAGGATTTTTACATTTTCCCACTTTCTTTAAAGGTGGCAAGTATGTCCCTCGTGCTGTGTTGGTTGACTTGGAGCCGGGTACAATGGACTCTGTGAGGTCTGGCCCCTTTGGTCAGATCTTCAGACCCGACAACTTTGTGTTTGGTAAGCATTTTTACACACAAACAGTAAAGTCTACCACTCTGAGCTTGTCTATTGTCTTTAGTTTGCTTAAGATGAGATTTATTTGCGTGTTCTACAGGTCAGAGTGGAGCCGGTAATAACTGGGCCAAAGGCCACTACACTGAGGGAGCCGAGCTGGTGGACTCGGTTCTGGATGTGGTTAGAAAGGAGGCAGAGAGCTGTGACTGCCTCCAGGGTTTCCAACTCACACACTCCCTGGGTGGAGGCACGGGATCCGGCATGGGCACACTCCTCATCAGCAAGATCCGAGAGGAGTATCCAGACCGGATCATGAACACTTTCAGTGTGGTTCCCTCACCTAAGGTGCATATGATGCCTCTTCTACACCCCCCTTTCTTTTCTTTTGGTTGACTCTTTCCGTCTCTTCTTTCCTCCAGGTGTCTGACACCGTGGTGGAGCCTTACAACGCCACGCTCTCTGTCCACCAGCTGGTGGAGAACACGGATGAAACCTTCTGCATAGATAACGAGGCGCTGTATGACATCTGCTTCCGCACCCTGAAGCTCACCACACCCACTTACGGGGATCTCAACCACCTGGTCTCGGCCACCATGAGCGGCGTGACCACCTGCCTGCGCTTTCCCGGTCAGCTCAATGCTGACCTGAGGAAGCTTGCAGTCAACATGGTGCCCTTCCCCAGACTGCATTTCTTCATGCCCGGCTTCGCACCTTTGACCAGCCGAAGCAGTCAGCACTACAGGTACCATCAGAGTGACCAAACACACTTTCACCACTTTGTTGGAGTTAAAAACAAAAAGTGTACATTGTTTTAACTTGTTTGTTTTAGGGCTCTGACTGTCCCAGAACTTACCCAACAAATGTTTGATGCAAAGAACATGATGGCGGCCTGTGACCCACGCCACGGTCGGTACCTCACCGTTGCAGCCATCTTCAGAGGGCGCATGTCCATGAAGGAGGTGGACGAGCAGATGTTGAATGTGCAGAACAAGAACAGCAGCTATTTTGTGGAATGGATCCCCAACAATGTCAAAACAGCCGTCTGCGACATTCCTCCACGGGGCCTCAAGATGGCCGCCACCTTTATCGGTAACAGCACTGCCATTCAGGAGCTGTTCAAACGGATTTCGGAGCAGTTCACTGCCATGTTCAGACGCAAGGCCTTTCTGCACTGGTAAGTGGAGCAGTTTGGTTTTAAAGTGAATACATACGGCCCAACTAATTATTTCCCTTTACGGCTGTAGGTACACTGGTGAAGGGATGGATGAGATGGAGTTCACTGAGGCTGAGAGCAACATGAACGACCTGGTGTCAGAGTACCAGCAGTACCAGGACGCCACTGCTGAGGAAGAGGGAGAATTCGAGGAGGAAGGAGAGGACGAGCTGGCCTAGAAGCTAGCGTCGGTTCTAATTTATCCAACATGTTCAAGCAAGGAAAACGTTAGGCAGTTGTAGTTTTAGATGAGCACTTTTTCTGATTTAGAGTAGTACCACTTTGTCAAAATGTGTGTAGAAGCTTCATCAGGTGTCGGCTCTGCAGGCAAGCTTCACCACAAATAAGTGATGGGTTGGGGTGAGGGGGTTCCTGTGTTCCTCTGCATGTTCTCGTTTTTCCCTCCCCCTAATGGCGCATTGGTTCAGCATGATTTGAATCCGATCTGTTATTAAAAAAAGCAAAACATGCAGGGCTTTTTCTGCTGATCCTCACAGTGATGTTGGACCCTCACAACAATCTGTCTGATCCAATCTCTTCTCAAAAAAACTGGTTTTGACTGAATTCATTCTGTACGTTCACCTTAGTGACACAATTTTAGTCTCTTCAGAGTCTAAACCCAAAAGCTTTAATCATAAAGCATCACTGTTGATGTATTCTGTCTGAATTTAACTTGGTGTTTCATCTCATGTAAAAGTACTTCAATAAAAAGTCTCAATGTTATGCTTTTGTTGTTCTGTTTTTATAAACTACTTCATAGTTTAAATTCAAATCTGCTTTGAGCAGAAAACAGACCCCCCCCCCCCCTCCCGTAAATGAGGGTACACATCTAGCACTGTCTGAGTAAACTATTCATTAAAACTCACATTTATCACTAAATTTCATGAAGTTTGAAAACTTTTACTGTCAGCACCACATTGTAGTTTTTCTTTTTACATCTTCAGTCCAAAAAAATGTTTTCAGGTCTTGATGGAATACAGGAATATTTGCAAGACATTACATGTATTTTGCACCTTTTCCATGTAACCCTTGTGCTATCCTAGGTACTTTACCATTGGGAGTTGGGTCATCTAGACCCACTAGACAGTGCTCTGAACCTTTTTTCTTCAATGGTTTGTGATCTTCAATGGTGTCCATGGATTACATGAAATCTTTCCACCTTTGTCATGGTAGGGAGAAGACGTCAATGTAAGGGTGGGGTCATCTGGACCCCATAAGATAGCACAAATAAAAACTCAAATATTAATGCCAAAATGATTCAGCCCCCCTTAAGTTAATACTCTGTAGCTCCACCTTTTGCTGTGATCACAGCTGGAAGTCTCTTGGGGTTTGTCTCTATCAGTTTTGCACATCCAGACACTGACATTTTTGCCCATTCCTCCTCACAAATTAGCTGGAGCTCAGTGAGGTTGGACGGAGAGCGTTTTATGAACAGCAGTTTTCAGTTCTTTTCACAGATTCTCCATTGGATTCAGGTCTGGACTTTGACTTGGCCGTTCTAACACCTGGATATGTTTATTTGTGAACCATTCAATTGTAGATTTTCCTTTATGTTTTGGATCATTGTCTTGTTGGAAGACAAATCTCTGTCCCAGTCTCAGGTCTTCTGCAGACTCCATCACGTTTTCTTGCAGAATGGTCCTGTATTTGGCTCCCATCCATTTTCCCATCAATTCTAACCATCCTCCCTGTCCCTGCTGAAGAAAACCAAGCCCAAACCATGATGCTGCCACCACCATGTTTAACAGTGTGTTCAGGGTGATGAGCTGTGTTGCTTTTACTGCAAACGTGACGTTTTGAAAAAAGTTGGATTTTGGTTTCATCTACCCAGAGCATCTTTTTCCACATGTTAGGTGTGTCTCCCAGGTGGCTTGTGGGTAACTTTTAACAACACAGTTTATGGATATCTGTAACCCTTGTGCTATCCTAGGCACTTTAACATTGGGAGTTGGGTCATCTAAACTCACTAGACAGTGCTCTAAACCTTTTTTTCTTCAATGATTTGTGATCTTCACTGGTGTCCATGGATAACATGAAATCTTTCCACCTTTATCATGGAAGGAAGAACACGTCAATGTAATGGTGGGGTCATCTAAGATAGCACAGAAATGCCTTTCTTCTTGCCATTCTTCCATAAAGGTCAGATTTTTGCAGCATACGACTGATTGTTGTCCTATGGACAGACTCTCCACCTCAGCTGTAGTTCTCTGCAGGCCATCCAGAGTCATCATGGGTCTCTTGGGTTTATCTCTGATCATCTTCTCCTTGTTTGAGCTGAAAGTTTAGATGGACTACCGGAAATTTTTAATTAAATGTTATTTATTTTCTTAAGCTCTTTTCATACACAGAAGTAGGACGACTCGATCTCTGAGGCACCAGGTTTCGCTCTGTGTAGGTGCCGCCCATTTCTGTCTGTGTTTCACCAACAAAAATAAACAACATCCAAAATGGATGTGCGTATTGTGCAGTAAAAGGAAAGTGTTTAACCCAGGGGGTCAGGAACCCATGGCTCCCGAGTTACATCTGGCTTTCTGACAAATCTATTTAAAAAAAAAAAAGTTTCATCAGACCAGTCCTTCTCGGTCGCGATGCGATGCCAGTTTGTAAAGGTCTGAAACTTGCGAGTTGCCATCACGGCAGATGCACGGTCCCGTCTTTGGGAAGGAAACGGGGAGGGGGAGGGGTAGTGGGTACAGGCAGCAAGGTGAAGCCATGCAGCACCAGAAGTCGCATTAATGCTAAGAAATACTCATCATTTATTATAATGTAATGTATTTATAATGTAGCGTCCCTTTCCAACACTGATACACGGAGACTTAACCTTATTCCGCCCATAGTTAAACCCCATTGGTCAAAACTCCCCAAAGACAGGCTAAGCAACAGAACTGAGCCAGCATCTCTGCTTGATGCGTTCAATGAACTCCCGGAACTTAGAACGCGACCCAACAGCCACCCAGTTCAACTCAGTTCTGCTACAATAACATGGCTCATTTATTACGGCTCTCTCGGCCAAAAAGGTTCCCGACCCCTGGTTTAACCGATCACCGCTATCTCTGCAGAGAAAGTGGGCGTGTCTGTTAGCCTGTGGGCGGTGCTGGCAGCATAGACTCTTCCTGGAAGGGGCTGTTCCTCAATTTGTTAAGTCACAATGTGAGGACCCACTTGTTTTTGTGGACTGGGAGGGGCTGGTACTCACAGAGCAGGGTTTTAGAGGAACACTCAGTAATGTGTGAATAGACTAAAATATCCCTTAGGTGTTGTTTTTGTGAAAAATGAACATTATAATACACTTAAAGGCCCCAAAAAGTTGATTTTGCATGACATAGGCCCTAAAAACCCCCCACAAAAAGCCTCGTTATGTCATGAAGGCAGCTTTTTTTCCTGCATTCTACTCCGGCATTTGTCCCTCTAAAATAAAACCTTCCACATTTTTACAATGAAAAAAACAAAGATGAAGACAACAGGTAACAGTTTTCTTAGATTAAAACAATTTTAAAGTTGGCAAAAATAAGTCATACACACATAAGATAACAAACAGAAAGCTGAGGAATAAAAATCAACCTTTTTAGTTCCCAAATTCCTCTTTCAGAACAATAAAAATGACTCATTATGGATGTAAACAATACAATGAACAAACATAAATGGTTTTGCATTGAAGCCAAATGTAATGTAAAATAAGAATGTAAAACATTAAAACCTTAACATTATCTCACATGTAACCTACTTAAGTTCTGCAGCGATGTTGGCAACATTAAAAAAAAAAAACTTTTTTTCAGTTTTAGCATCATTGACATAAAAATAATAACAGAACAGAATTGAGTGAATTCATGTGGGTTTTATAATTACAGATGCTAGTTTCTCTAAATTGTGCACATAATTAAACTTGGCCTTTAGTAGGTTCAAAAGAAGAAATTATACCGACTGCTGGTTTAAAAAAAGGTCTTTACCTGATTTTTGTCAAACTATGTTTAGTCCAAACTAATTTTGAATGGCTCAAATACATTTTCTTTGTAAAACTGCATGCATAATATAAATACAGTGGTGGACAAAACTGTTGTTTGCCCTCAGTTAAAGAAAGAAAGTCCACAATGTTCACTGAAACGACTTGAAACCTTCAAAAGTAACAATAAATATAAAATTTATTGAACATTAAATAATCAAAATCAACCATTACTTTTGAGTTGTTGATTAACAGAATTATTTAAAAAAACAAACTAATGAAATAGGGCTGGACAAAAATGATGGTACCTCCATAAAAGACTGAGAACTAATTGTCCAGGGGGTCATGATGAACTCAGGTATGTCCTTTAATTGACATCACAGCTGTTTTCAAACCCATAATCAGTCAGTCTGCCTATTTAAAGGGAGACAAATAGTCACGTTTCTGTGTGGTGAAAAGGTGTGTACCACATTGAACATGGACAACAGAGAATGAAGGAGAGAATTGTCCCTGGACATTAGAAACAAAAATATAGACAAACACGGTAAAGGCTGTAAAACCATCTCTAAGCAGCTTGAAGTTCCTGTTAAAACATTGGCACATATTATTCAGAAGTTTAAGACCCACAGGACAGTAGCCAACCTTCCTGGACAAAGAGGAAAACTGATGACAAATTGAGGAGACGGATAGTTGGAACTGTATCCAAAGAGCCCAGAAGAACCTCCAAAGACATTAAAGGTGAACTCCTAGATCAAGGTACATCAGTGTCTGATCACACCATTTGTCGTTGTCTGAGCCAGAGTGGACTTCAGGGGAGACGACCAAGGAGGACGACACTGTTGAGACTGGAATTCATAAAAAAGCCAGACTGGAATTTGCAAAAATGCCTGTTGACAAGCCAAAAAGCTTCTGGGAAAATGTCCTTTGGAGAGATGAGACAAAACTGGAGCTTTTTGGTAAGGCACATCAGCTCTATGTTCCTAGACTCAAAAATGAAGCATCCAACCAAAAGGACACTGTCCCTACTGTGAAACATGGAGGAGGCTCAGTTCTGTGTTGGGGCGGCTTTGCTGCATCTGCCACAGGGTGTCTTGAAGTTGTGCAAGGTCAAATGAAATCTCAAGATCATCAAGGCATTCTGGATAGAAATGTGCTGCCTAGTGTCAGAAAGCTTGGTCTCAGTCGCAGGTCATGGGTCTTCCAACAGGACAACGATCTAAAACACACAGCCAGAAACCCCCAAGAATGGCTCAGAGAAAAGCGTTGGACTATTCTGAAGTGGCCTTCTATGAACCCAGATCTGAATCCTATTGAACATCAGTGGAAAGAGCTGAAACATGCCATTTGGAGAAGACACCGGTCAAACCTGAGACAACTGGAGCAGTTTGCTCATGAGGAGTGGGCCAAAATACCTGTGGACAGGTGCAGGAGGCTCATTGACAAATATAGAAACCGTTTAATTGCAGTGATTGCCTCAAAAGGTTGTGCAACAAAATATTAAGTTATGGGTCCCATCATTTTTGTCCAGCCCTATTTCATTAGTTTTTTTTTTTTAAATAATTTTGTTTATCAACAAGTCAAAAGTAATGGCTGATTTTGATTTTTTAATTTCAATAAATTTTATATTTATTGTTACTTTTGAACGTTTCAAGTCATTTCTCAGTGAGCATTGTGGACTTTCTTTCTTTAACTGAGGGGAAACAACAGTTTTGTCCACCACTGTAGTTCATATAAAACAAATAAGGCCACAAAATAACCCCAAAAGTAATAATGAAATAACAGCCTTTTCCCCTCTAACAAAGTGTGCAATGTCAGCTTTATATCCTCATTCAACACTGGCATCTTCTGAATACATACAAGCCATTGCTTTCCTGAGAAAGTAATCAAGTGGATGAAAAAAGTTTAAAAAAAAAACCCTTAGATGCAGGCAGACAGGACTGTCATAAGTGGGTCAAACTGACCTGTGTTGGAAACACAAACGTGGAATCCTTTTGCTACACTGACAGCAATGAAACAGACTTGTGTTTAAGTGTGTGTGTGGTGAAAATTCTACACACATGTAAAAGTTGCAGCTGTAACCATTTTCTGATTATTGCAGACAACCATGAAACTATCCTGGTAATGGCAGCCAAAATATGACCTTATTTCAGATCATTAGACGGTTTATGGGAATTTGTGAAATCCTGTAGGAAACAAAAGGAGTTCCTTTAGATCGAACAATGCAAGCTAAATGTCTAGTAATGAAAATCATTTCCATTCACATTTTTGCTAAATATATAGAAGATTTGAAATAATATCAAAGGAATCCTAACAATGACACCATTTTGGAAAAAAAAAGTTTGGAAATACTTTTTTTCTTTCAAAAGGTAAGAAGATAAATTTACTGACACTTTTACCCTTTAATGCATCTAAGGGTTAGAACATATAAATGTAGTGAAGTGGATTCATAAATGACCTTTAAACTCCATCTTCATAGTCTGCAAACCATCGGGGTTAACTCAATGGGGTTTCTGTTCATATTAGCTGCTCTCTGAAATGCCAAAACACAAGTTCTCTCCAACATTTTCCTTTTTGGGGATATTGACCTATTGTCCTGCCGTCTTGCTTTTCTAAAGATGTGCGTTTTCCTCCGCCACAGCGCCGACTCAAGGTGCGCTGGGAGTCATTCAGCATCGCCGTCTGTGGAGCACCGATGGCGGGCTGCTTCCAGCTCCTGCTGAACCTCCCTCACAGCTAGGATGCGAGTGAGCATGGTCTGCAGGATAGCAGCATCCAGGGGTTGAGGGCTGTACCAATGGCAGCTGTTTAAAACCAGAAAGACATCATTTACTTTCACTAAATCTAGAAGATTGCAGTTTTAAATGTCTTAAACTTTTCCAGATGTCTTATGTCACGTTGCTCGGTCATGTGTCCAAAACCCATCAGCTTATTTCTTAAAGTGGCGTAAACCTCCAGCTAGCAACATTGGCAGAACATCAAACATATTTGGAAAGTTTCTTTTAGCCAGTGAGGAAACAGATGAAGAGCCTTTGAATTCAAAATGAAAGAAATCTGCATTTAAGACACAACAACCAAGAGTCTTCACCCCAGATATGGACTCACTGCATAATATTTATACAGAATATTCATCAACGAGCTGTCCAGTGTTATGGGGGTTGCTGCTAATAAAGTTGTTTAAAATGTGGATTCATGTTTATGATTATTCTATCTAGAAAACACCAGTTGAAGTGACTGTTTTATTTTCCTTTTGTGTTTATCTGTAGTACCTTAAAGTTGGACGAGCCAATTCTTTAGCTCACAGTTTGACAGTTAAGAGGCAAACTAGATCACATTTTAATATTTTAATAATTCATACACAAAATTTGCGTCACAAATAAAGTTTAAATCAGCTGCAGATATTTTACAGAGGATGAAGATAAACTTTAACCTCAAAAGTTAAGGGAAACTGGAAGCTAAAAAAAAAAAAAAAGAAATCGAGACGCTAATAACTTCAGTCTCTCCATAAAAATATGGTCGGACATTAAACCGGTCCATGGCCAGAAAAAGGTTGGGGAGCACTTCTCATGACCTGGGACCCTTTTTTTATTACAACACATGGACTCCTTGACAGTTCCTCACAATCTGTAGGCTGACTGAGCGCTGGTGTAACGAATGGTTAAGGCTGTTACCCTGGTTTTCTTACTTATTTTTATTTTATTTTATTTTTTATTATTGGCTTACTTATCCCCTTGTATTATTTTTTATTTATTTAATATTTACATAGATTTTTTGTTTGTGTCTGTCCTTGCCTTTTGGGGGTTGTTGAAGGGGGTGGGGCTGACATTGGAGTGTCTTGTTTTTTTTACACATGGCTGTCCTGCTCTGACATCTCATTATACACTCTGTATGTCTGTTCAAATGTAAAATGTTCAATAAACAAAGTTATAAACAAAAAAAAAGGGTTGGGGAGCCCCGTTTTACGCGGTATTTAGAGTAGTTGACTCGGTTTGAACCCCTCAGTGCCCACTCCCTGTAACAAACATGGTGTCTGCACGCACACACTGCACCTTGAATGTGTGTTTAAGGGGCTGCTGGGACGTCCTGGTCTCACCTGTCTGTGTGCACATTCTTCTCAGGTTGAAGATAAAAAACATCCGTTCGATCCCTCACAGATTCTGGGCTGTTTGAGATCAGGACAGTAAATGTGAGTTCAGTTCTGCTAAAGACAGCTGTAGGTTCTGAACAGCAGTGTGTGTGTGTGTGTGTTTGTGTGCAGGTCTCACCATCTGGACAGGTAGAACTCATAAAGCCGCACTGGACAGTGCAGGGGGTAGGTTACATTTTCTAACATTTCCAGGTCTTCCTCCTTCAACCGCTGTTTTCTGAAGAGCACTTTAAAGAAAGGAAACAACAAAAGTTCAGATTATTCTCTAACGTAAAATAATACAGTTTATAAAACCGCCTTTGGAGTCAGTGATGTAAGGATATCTAAGCAGCTATGAGGTCCAGTGAAGAACTTTGACTCTACCGCATGACAAAAGCCTCTAAAATGGACTCAATGCTTCACACTTAGCATAAAAGTTGGACTGGGGCGCTAAAACTGTATGACATCATCAGCTTTGCAATACAAATTAAAAAATGAATATCCAGACATACAAGAAGTTTGCACTAAAAGAGTGTGTTTAAGATCATAAATTCCCGCTAATGGAATGAATTTTACTCTCCAATTCCAAGTCTAGAACATCTCTGGAGTTTCATTTTAAACTTTCATTTAAAAGTTCAAACCTAAACGATTTTTAATACAAACTATTTTCTTAAAAAATATAAAGAAAAATGAGAGCAGATGGTCTCCACAAACACGCACATCCCAGTGACAGATTACAGGATATTTGTTTTCACGATTAAAACAGTGAAATGATAAAATGCAAATTGTTCAGGCAAAAGCTGTAGAGTGGAAATTTGACTGCTTTGTTCACAATGGAGAATGATAACGGTGATGGTATTTTCTATGTGAGTATGAAGCTGCACCTCATACTGTTAATATACATTTTTCTCCTTTTGCTACATTTGGACGCACACTACACTCTTTCTGGGACACTTCCTGTTTAGTAGGAAGTGTCCCAAAATGTCTTTTCTTTTCTTTTTTTGCACATCTTTTTACCTGCACTGTTCTGTAAATAGCTTTTTAAATTATACCACCTTGTTGTTTGCATTTATGCCACATTGTTTTTTTTTTGTTCTTGCTTTTTAGATTATTCTTAGTCTTTTTCCCCTCTGATGTTAGTTGCTATGGTAACGAACACATTTCCCACGTGTGGGATGAATAAAGTAATTTGGATTCTGATTAACTAAAGGATGCAAAGATTTAATCTGCAGCCCTTCAGGAACGTTAGAAATGTAAGGTTGCAGACTACGATCAGGAACAGTTTCACATCCTTTGGTTTATTTGGTGTGAACCATGAGACTGTGACTGTAAATGAAGAGAAAAAAACTCTGTCACCTGTTTGATCAGGGCTAGTCGTGCTTCGCCTGTAGTGGAGGTAACATACTTTTCCAGCACGATTGCAGGGTTTAGAGCGCCGAGTGAAGTTTGAGAAGGACAAGTGGCGGTGTTGCTCCACGGTGGTCAGGTGGAACTTTTTGGTGCAGAAGAACAGAAGCGTGTTGAGCAGGACGATAGGCGAGTATGCGCCTAGCTGCTTACACTCCCACAGAAAGGATTCCTCCACTCTGGATGGAACAACCCCACCTGGGAAAAGAAAACAGGCTCTGTTTAGCTCTTATAATGCTAAAATATTGAGGGTGAGAGTAAATCTGAGTTTATTTTATGCATCCAGAATATTGCAAATACATCCAGGTACATATAATAAAATGTAGAAAAAACAATCTACCATTCGGCAGCAGCTTGGGTTTCCAGACTTGAAGCATTGCACTGATTTCACTGGCAAACTGACCATACAGCTCATCTGTAAAAATGTTCTCAATACGGCCCTTCAGGAAAATATACTAATCGAAGAGAGGAGAAGATTAGTCAAAATGATAGTGAAAACAAAGATGGACACCAAAAACTGTGTGCTGTGCACCTGTTGTATTCCTAAACAGAGGTAGAAGATGCTGTCTGGACTATAGGTGTCTCCATTTGGCCGGCGTAGTTCTTTGATAAAGCGAGACAGAGCAAAGCTGAGCTCTGTGGAGTCGTACTGAAGGATGTCTTCTTTAAAATCCAGTGAACCGGCTGCAGCCAAATGGAAAAGTCAGGTGTGATTGTGACACTCATGGCAGCAAAGACAGCATTGACAGCTTACATTCTTGTGGCTGCTGCCTGCACTGGTGGACCCAGTTCTTCCAGGCTTTGAGTCCGTACAGATGGTTGATGGTGGTGGAAGTGGCTGGAGCAGCTAAAGCGCTGCTCTCCGCTGAAGCAGCCCGCTTGCGACCCTGGATGGACAGACAGTGAATATGAGGAGCTGAGAAATTGCTGAAGCACTCAAAGATTTGGTAGCTGGAATTAGATTATCTTTGCATTTTAGATGCTTTCTGCAGATCCTTAAGAAGTCCTAAAGATCATTTAACTGAACTAAAATAAGGCCTTAAAAAGCATTTTTGGATAAATTGCTTGCAAATATGGATTTCTCATGGTGGTCTATCTAGTTAGTGAAGCAAAATGCCTGGTTTGTTGAGAAACATTTAAATTTAGCACAATAGGAATCATGACAACTGAATCAAATGTGTAGAGCTTTATTTACTTCATAGATGCAGTCTTAAATAATATTTAACGTTTTCTTAAAAAGGTCTTAAAATCCCCAAATTTCACTTCTGTAAATATGTAGACATTCTGTTTTAAGGACAGACTTTCTACTGTGGTAAATAACGAAATCTGATGAATTATTCAGCAGCATCCAAAAACGATTGTGCTTTTACTTTGAAAAATAATGCAAATTCCAGTAGTAAATCCAGCTACGGGGAAAGGTAAAACAATCTTGAACTGAAGCAAACTGAAGCAATTCAATTTTTTTCTTTGTTGTGAAAAAGTATTTTTTTTAACAGTTGAAGTAATCAAGCCTCCAGGTGATGAAGATGTGACTCGATTGTAACTACGGTAACTTGATTTTGTCTTTAGTCCTCCAACGTAAAGCAGATCAATACCTTTAACTGTTTCTTTCTAAACAACATTAGTTTTATTATGGAAAACGTCATGAGAAACCCCTCTAGTCTGAGCAGCAGCTGAGTGAGTCAAAATGATCATACCTGCAATTTATAGAATAAAAAAACAAAACATTTTTTTAAATCAACTTGCTTTTTACCTAGAGATGTAGCACATTATACCAGATTTTTGATAATAGATTTTTATTTTATTTTAAAAAGATGTTTTGTGTTTCCACTTTGAGTCTGGAACATTAATGAGGAAAGACATAAATTTAAAAATGTTGACTTTTGGTTGTTTTACCCGTTTGCGGCTGAAGGAACCCTCTCTGGGTCTCTTCACTCCTCGCTGAAGAACAGGCGGCTTATGTTCCAACAGTTCTACAAAAAAAAAAACAAACAAGATTCTTACGTGAATCTTTTCATTTCAAACCAACAGAAAAAAACGAAAGGATCTTGTCTCACCGAGTGGAAAGTCACTTTCTAAGTCCATTAGTGGAGAGGGGGGGGCTTCAGTTTTGGCGTTGGGGGCGGAGTCGCCGCTCTTTCCCGTGCTCGTCTCTGATTGGTTGTCAGGCTGAGACTCAGCTGAGTCTGAGCTCTTGTCCATTTGAACTGCTTTATGAGTCTGCTCAAAGTCTCCAAAACAAGAAGCATCACTCTGGACTACAGCAGAGATGAAAGGAAACAGTTTTATGTCACGTATAAGGTTTTCAAAATAAGAGAAGGAGAAACGCTTTCTCTCACCTGCACAGGAAGCAAATTCCTTTTCCTGTTTCTCTTCATCAGCAGCAACGACCTCTGACTGGACTGCTGCATCCGTCATCTCCTTGGTCTGTGGTGGAACCACGATGGGCACTGGAACCTGGAGAACAAGGGGGGGGGGGGTTGTGATGACAGCTGCTATTTTTCAAAGACTTCATGAGACCTGTCAATCAAGGTCATGCTGTCACTTAAGCGCACACACAGGTATGGGGATAACCACTGGAACCGGCATGTCCTGGGAGTACACGTTCACAGGCACTGGAACGTAGACGGGCACCGGCACGGGAAACATGACCACCTTCACCTTCTCTACATCTGCGGAGGACAGGAAAACCAAGAGTGAATGGACTTCCCAAGGGAAACGGATCTATCCCAAAGAATTTCAATGGCACTGAGAAACATTCCCTTTACAGAATGAGTTATGAACACACATTAACGGAGGCTTCTCTCCATTTGAACAGTTATCCTTTAATATTTTATATCCACATATATATATATATATATATAATATCCCTATTTTTTTAATTCTTTTTAGAAAAAGAGGAGTATTGGGAGTTTTGCCAACAGATTCTTCTTTTATCAGCTTTAATCAAATGATCCCTTCAATATCCAAAAATCCTCCATTTGAAATAGTTAAACTTCTCTGCTGCTCTATAATATGCCTCTATTATGTAACATAAACTCTATATATAAAAAAGCAGATGCACACATTTAAAATAAAAAAAACATTTATTATGTTTTTAAAAAAAACAGTCTTCTTTTGAACCATGTTCAACACAATGAAATAAAGCAGATGGAATTTGAAACAGACAAAATAAGTCTTAATAAACAATATATATCAGGTTATTTTACCAACAATGGTGGCTCCTCTTACTGAACGTTACAGTCTTCACTAGTTTGCTCTGGTCAGAGAAAGATGCACCGAAGAAGCTTGAAACTCCACGAATTGATCGGTGACAGGAAAAGACTTTATCGCTTAAACATTCATGTCGAAACCATCACATGCAACAAATCAGCTCAAGTGAAGAGTAAAGAGGACAAGAGGATGTTCCAATGCAACATTTCCATCACAATTAGAGAGAATGAATGAAGTCACATGACCTTTACATGATTGTAAACCTTCTGTCTGCCTCTTGCAGGAACATTGAAGTTCAGAACTTAAATAGGCTTGTGGAAATGACTGTTGCCATTCTTCCCTCCAGGTGGATCTAAGAGATCATTTGAACTAAGTTACATGCACTTTTGTGCCCCTCAGTTGAAAATTAACATAAGTGTTTTAGGAAGTTCCTAAATGATCCACCTTGATACTGATCACAGAGGAATTTAGCTGCACAAGCTCAGAAGGTAAATACAACAAAAAAAATACGTTTTTTTACCAAAATGCATTTTATATTTAAACAAGAGGCCAGAGAACATGAACACTTCTCTGCTTCAGCACAAATGATGACAGAAATGAAAACACTTTAATCATAAAATAATAAACCAGAACAGAAAAGAAAAATGGCAGTAGGATACACAACACAAAGAGAGGACATCCAATGAGTGACTAAAGACTGACTAGCATCACACTGTCTGATCCCTGTCTTCACCAGGTAACGCTTTAGATTGACACGTTAAAGCACCAAAGTCAACACTTTTGTTGTAGACCAAAAAAACTGTATCAGTTTAGTTTTTCTAACAGCTGTAAAAAATAAAAAAAAGGACATAGTAGTGTGGGTGGGAACTCAGGCAACCCTACAGGTTTTGTCTGGGCACACAGTACAGCAAAGCCCACTCCTCCTCCAGTCAGAAGATCATGATGCTGTGGAGAGAAAAACTGGGTGACACACTTAAATAACCCTCTGAAGACGTCAATATGAACAACAATAAGGCAACACCTTTTCTTATTTTAAGTCAGACATCCTTACTTTTTATTAATAAACACATTGATCACAAAAGATCTGGATATTGAGGGCAGAAACTTTACTCATGACTGATTTGGATTACAGTTACTCTGGAGACCTACCTGGAGTTTCCAGCTCAGGGGCCAATTTGTAGATTAGTTGGGTGTGATAAAGTTCAAAGCACGGCACAGGACAGAGGCTGGGCTCCCCTGAGCATGTCTTACAGTAGTAAAGTGTCTGGCTTTCACTTTTCCCACAATCCTTCACTTCAGACCGCTCCCCACTCCTCACAGATGTTTCACCTCCTTCCTTCCCCTCTGGTTCGTACTCCTCCTCCATCTTTGGCTTCTTTCTCTCAGCCCCCTCTTCCTCCCGGCTCTTCCTTTTGTGTTGTGAGCAAACCTTGCAGTCTGAGCCGGTCTCCTTTCTACCCAGGAAGTGCCGCCCAGTTAGGCGTGCTGGCACACTGTTAGCCGGCTTGATTTCCTCCTTAGGATTGGCCGTTTGTGCAGGAGTTGTCGGGGGCTGGTTGGGTTGCGAGGAACTAGCTAGCAAAGCTGGTGCAACTGCTGTTAATGAAAATGGTGAGCAACATACAGAAATAAACCCCCAAAAAACAAAAGAGAAGGGTTTTGGATTCTGGGGAGCAGCACCTGGCATGACTTCAATATTTAATAGTGTTAGTAAAATGTTTCAAATTGCAGCAGAAAATTGTCAGAACTCAGGGAGTTCATCTGATATAAAAACAATGTATTTAAAGCTTTTTGTGACAATCTTTAAATCTTCCTCAGTCTTAGACTTTCACCTTAATGACCCAAACATGATCGATCTGATCAACTGATCAATATTCAAATAATTATCTGACAAATGTCTTAAAGGGTGGTTGCTCTGACCGCATGTTTTATGGTCTTGCATCCTGTGTTTCAGAGGCTAAAACCTCGCATTCAAGCGGCATTTTTGGATAAAAAGTCAAGGTAAACGCATGTTTTAAAACTCTAACATTGTTGTTTAGTTACGCAAGTTTCTATAACAGTTTTCAGGCTTTACGTACAAAACGCACGGCCACTAAACGTGCTTTGCAAGTGAAATCAGGTCAAACTTTGACCAATCAGGGACTTTGTTTGGTAGTGACCTATAGCTGGCGTCCCTTTAGATTAATTGAAGTGTCAGTCAGTTGTAAAATTGATCGTGGAGGAGGAATTAATAACTGCGGTTCGTGCCCGGCCAGAGCTTTATGACATCAAGTCTTTCATTGATCGGAATAGAGCGAAAAAGTCTTCAACAAGCCTCTTTCAGTTGTAGGTGGCAGACACGCGCTAGCAAACAGTAGCTTGTCCCGTGTGAACACCACGGGCTTAATCCCCATTCAAGGACCCAAGTTTAGTGTGTTCTTGAACGCGTGTCACATGCCTGGTCTGTCTGGAGCTTAGCATTAAAACAAAAGCTTTCTTGATTTGGTGCATCTTTAAAGCTAATATTTCAGCTAACCCTCTACACAAATAAGCAGTTAACTGCTGTGGTAATATAACCCAAAATGTGGTCCATGCATGTAGACGCCAGGTCCAGAGAGGTTCTAGATGACCCAACCTTCTCTAACAGGCTATTTGGAGTTAGTATTTGATCTGTTCAAACTTATCCTTCAGTTAACTGTTCAATCCCTGATCAATATTAATTGTACTGCAAAATAATTCCCCTATTTTTAATTTTTTTTGGGGTGTTAAAAAAAGAAAGGGTCACAAGTTTTGATGTGATCCAAACAAAGAATAGACATCTTGTATTTACCTCTAGATTCAGTGCAAGCTTCAGGCAGCTGGCACATGATTTCTTGGTCCACAGTGAAGGGTCGACACAAAACCGACTTGTTCTTCATCTGACGGCGGCGGTGTGCTGGTGGGCGCGTGGCGTCGGTCTGAGTGCTAGCCTGAGGACAAACAGGATCTTTTAGCACCAAGAACTGATTTAACTCCTAATAACCGACATAAGTCTGATTCTTACAGAGGACAGATTTGGTACTGATTTGTGTTCTGAACTGTGGCTAGAACCATGTTGACTCTGATCCCTGTGCTTCACATCACATAGATATCAGACCTCAGGAAAAGAGAAGACAGTAGACAGATGAGGTCTTCCTGAACCATTCCAAAAACCCACTTTCCCTTCGTCTTCAACTCTCCCATGAATCTGTTGGCATTTAATATCATAAAGGTTGAAAGCAGCTTCTTCTTTGCCTTAACCCCAAAACCTGATGTAAAGGTTTCCTTGTTGGTTTCTTTCCCAGGTTTGGGTCATTTTCAGTTATTCATGTGATGTTTTAAGACTAATCTATGTTGTGTCTGAGAGTTTTTTTTTTTTTTTTAATTTATGCTTGACCACAAATGATGAAACTTGTTGATCAAATAACACAATCGTTGAGTACATACGTGATCCAGGTTCCTGCCATCTATGTTGGAGGTTGGAAGTGCTCCTAAGAAAAAACAAAACACAAGAAAGAAAGAAAGACACATAATGTGAAACACGCCATCATTAGAAATGCTAACTTCATTTACTGCAGACGTGCAGGAAAATGCAAAAAACACAAGAAAGTAGACCACCAGAGACATACTAAAATAATTTTCATGTACAGTGGTTCCTCGCTATATTGCGATTCACCTTTCGTAGTATCGCAGAATTTCTTTGTGACATTTTGTATGTTTTTATTTCTTCACACTGGATTGTATTCTGTGTGCTGATTAGCTGTGGACTGATGTCAATCAATCTCCCTCATCCCTTGTTTCCTGTAAAATACAGAAGCATTCAAGCTTCTGACATTTACATCTTCAATCCAATCACAAGTAGGACTCTTAAGTGATGTCCTGTGTGTTCAAGTTTTCTCCCCAACAAATCCCATAATGTGGACAAAATCTTGGTCTGTGCTTTCACTTTTTAATACTAGACTTATTTTTTTACCAAAAGTTTGAACTTTCAGATTGCTTAAAAGCTCAAAGAAATTTGAAAAGTTAAATGTGTGTCTGAGAAAAGTGTATAAAGTACATAGTGAGCAGTTTTACAGCCTTAAAACATCTATAATAATTACAAAAACTAAAGCTGAGTATTTTGTAGATTTCACTTATTGTGGATCAATTTTGAAACATTACTCTCACAATAAACGAGGAACCACTTTACTGAAAATACCCTCGATTGTGGAACAGAACACACTTTTATACTAAAATAAAATATCAGTGGTGTTTGAAATACAAACATGTCTAAACACACAAACATTTCAAAAAGTCTGAGGCCTTCTGCTCATCTTTCTGCCCAAATGATGTGTGATTTAAAAAAAAAAAAGATTTGTTGCATAGATTTCTGAATTTCTGCAAGCCGTCTATGGAAACATCAGGTGTGTGTAAACCAACCTGTCATGGCCGTGTCTGCAAACATGCTGGGCTGAGCGGCAGAGCCGTTGGCCAATGAGACGACGTCGGCTATGACGGGATTCATCTTTGAGGAGTGGTGAGGCTGAGTGGGAGCTGACAGAAAAATACCAGGTCAGGCTCCACAAACAACGATTTGGACTCACAATTACCTCTGAATTTGGAACAGCAGGAAAACGGGAGTTTGCTGAAAAACAAAGTGTCATGTGACTTACTGCATGGCGTCTGTGCGGCGGCTCCTGCGCCGTTACTGTTAGCATGCTGGCTCATCTCAAAATAAAGGAAGCAATAATGCAGCAGGCAGGACATGTTGCAGAAGTTGCGGACCGAACCCAAACACTGCAGCATCTCTGTCAAATAGCCCTGTTTCCTGCAGCTATCACATCGACTCATCTGCAGAAAGAAGCAGCAAAAGGGAGGAAAATGACAGCAGACCGCTTTAAATGTCTGTCTTGTTTATGTGTGGGGTGTCCACCCACTCACCCCATAATGCAGAACCGTGTACTGGGACATGCAGTGAGGTTTGCAGAACTGCTCAATTTTGCCTCCATAGTGACTGTGAAGCATCTTCGAGCTGAAGCCAGAGCAGTAGGAGCAGGAATGCCAGGAGTGATCCTTGTTACGTAAAGTCAAGTTGTGTTTGAAGAGCACCTTACAGTCTTAGACAAAAAAGAAATAAGCAGTATTAGTCAGTAATTCAACAGTTTTTATGTCACCAAGTGATAATTTAGGTTAAAAAAAAGTAAAGTAAAGCACAATAGGGGTGGGATAGTACAGGTTTGCTTCCTCCCACTCTTTTTTGGGACATTAAACCATTTTAGACAATATTTAACCCTTTGGAACCTAAAACTTAGTTGTTTCCTATTTTTGAATTTACCTCTGTATTTTTCAATTTAAGAGACCATTTGCTTGCTTATCTGGTATCACCTGATTTTTTTCCTCATTTTTCCATGTTGTATTCACACACTACACATAAAATCATAAAAAAATCAGAAAATTCTGTTCGTAAAAAAGTGCTTAAATTTGCTTCAGTGCTTAAATTTGATATAGAAACCCCAAAAATGTTCAACAAACCATTTTTACGACCTAGAATAGACGTTTAGGTGTAATTTGATAAAAACAACAAGATCAAATGTTTTTAACAAACTCATGCTTTTGAATAAAAAATACAAGAAACCCCCCCAGGGAAAATTCTCAGATTTCTTTGTGCCACATAAATAAACATTTTCTGATCAGCTGAACACACAGAGGCACATTTTAGGTCTCACAGCTCCATGCTGTGACCTTTCCTATGTTGTCATACAGGCACCTGTGTACTTCACTCTGACTGTGGGGCTTCAGCTTCCAGACGGCCCAAAAAGTTTCATTTTGTCTTCCTGGAATTCTGTTCCTGCTGGATTTCAGGTGTTCTGCTCGGCTGGAATCTGCTCACATGGCTCCCCATCCCAGAAGAAAATAATAATCTGTTTCCGTGTTATATTGGATTTCTGACAGCTAGCTCTGCTCAGCCCCCAAAAGCGGGTCCCTGATCGACTTTTATCTCCCATATTTTTTATAAAGATAAATGATTGCTTTTGTCTAGAAGGCAATCGCATAAGAATAAGCTAGCAAATAATTTCCAAATCCTTTTTTATTCAATTAAATCCCAATCAAAGTTGATTTCTGATGCAGTTTTTTTCACACCCACCTGCTGTGCACCAGTTCCAAAGGGTTCATGGTTTCTGTGTGTCATGTACTGCATGTATGAGAGCTAATATGATTATTTGACCTACATGTGAATGTATGCATATGTAAATATATTTTCCAATCAATTCATGACTAATTATCATGAATACAAAAATATAAAGTTTTGTTGCTTTTGCTCACATACAAACAGTTGAACAGATCTTATAGCTAATATCTGAGATGGCTTTATTTTGTTAAAATAAAGTCGTTTTCATTTGAAAACCTGTTCCCTTCTCACTCAGTAATGTGTATCTTAAGCTAATGAGAAAGATTCTGTTTCTTACTTTCACTGCAGAAGAAAAGCTCCTCCTGGTTGTAGGTGATGGTGTCGAAAAGCCCCTTCTCCTGCTTGCAGCCTTCGCACAACGCAAGGATGTTTTTTTCTATTTTATACTTCTCAGAACAGGCAACACTACACAGCAGAGAAATGTGACCCTGCAGGGAAACAAACCCACTCATGTCATGTTTTCTGTGGTCAGATAAATGTCTAAATAAGATCAGTTCACATGTTTCTTACCTGGTGACTGAACAGCAGGGGTTTGGTGTTGAAATGTTTGTTGCACTGATTGCAGGTGAGCTTGATAGCGTCTTTGCGCCCCCCCTCTGCCAGTTTTGGGAGCTGAGCAGACGAAGAGATGGCCTGAGTCTGTCCTGGGAGAACGGTGGAGGACATGGCAGAGGGGGGAGGCACTAGTGCAGGCACTGAAGAGTGACTGGGATGATGACCGGGGAATGGGACTAAGGAGGAGTGATCTTGGGGAATGGGAGGGACAGAGCTGGCCACAGCAAAGGACCCCTGTTTGGAGAGATCTTTGGAGGGGGGGTCCTTTGAAGAGGAGGTTCCATTGCTCAGGTCTGGCTGGGACGGGGGACCGGACTTCTGCAAGACAATGTTTAATTACTTAAAAACTATATACAACAAGAAAGCAAGGTTCTTGGTTGTTTAGGCCCTGAAACTGGGCGGTTGTGGTACTGGAGATAGACGGATTTATACTAGACATGCTAGAGAATCACTGTGCATTCTGCAAAACTATGGGGTAATATCTATGCCAACACGTTGCACACAAATCTTTCCAAGTTGCAAACATAAAAATTAAATAGTTGCTTTCAATTTTTTTTTGCTTTCAAAAAATATTTCTGCGTTTGTAAAACAAATGTTTTCGCATTCGTTGTGTCTCATCTTGCTTTTTTCCTATCTTTGATTTTGCTCACATACGTTTAAGTTTAGCGTGACATAGCTGCCATTGTTTCCAAACGCAAAAATTTTTGAAAGCAAAAAAAAAAAAAAAAATGAAAGCAAATATTTTATATTTTCATCTGCAACCTGCAAAACTTGTGAACTTTCAAGAAGACAATTGTTTTTTCACTTGTTAATTTTTGCAACGTGGCATTTTTTGATGATTGAGGACATGTATGATCAAAATTGAGCTCAAAATTCAATTTCTGAATATTTGTGTTATACAACTTGTTGTGAATCAGGAGCAGACGTAAAAATGCAATTGGAAAAAGATTGTATTTGTTACTTAGATAATATGCAGGTCCCTGCTCTGACCTCTGAGTAACTGAGAGGAAAGGGGGGCGGGGTTGCTCAATATCAACCCACTACTCAGATGTGAATTTCTAATGAATTACTGCCGCTCTGCAGAAACTATGTCTTAGAAAACAACACACGCTTTTGATTTAAGCTAAAAACGGCATAATCAAAATTAAAAGATCCCTGGGAAAGCTTTTGCAAAATATGATGGGAGTGGGATTTTAAGAAAAATTCAAAGGAGATCTTTTGTTTTGCCAAAATTCTCTGAGCCTTAACGCCAGAGATGAGCAAACTGTTTGACTTTTGGCCCACAAAGGGTTCAAAAGTTTGACTAAAAGGGCCAGACCAGGAAGCACGTTTCCACCTCAGAAAAGAGAGAAATAACATGGAACATGGACAAAAACGTGCTTGAATTTTGATTGGAAATTAAAGTACCGGTATGTCTTTTTAAAATAGGACATTTTAGAATTTTTATTTCAAAACTGTGTTTTCTCTCTCTCTCATTATACTGCCAGTTGTACTACTGGGTTGATGTCCCTCAGGAAAAAACACTAACTTAAAAAAAGATGTGTTCACATGGTGCTAGAATGATCAGAAAACGACTGTCCAACTCAGAAAACACACATGAAATCTTCCAACACTACATGAATGCAGAATAACTTCTGCACCTAAACCAAAGGTCAATTTATTTGTAGCACACCATCTCTAAAAAATGAAACATTAATAAGGATTATCAATATAATTGGTTTCACTTTGGCAGGCCAGATTTAATAGTTATGGCCGCCCTGGCCATAGTTTGCCACCTCTTCTTTAGGGTTTTCACCTTCCGTAAATGAGCGTTATTCATTCACAGGACTCTGGAGTCTCTTCCCTTTTAGTATCACTGTCAAGAGCAGCAGAGCTTCACCCATGTGATCACAACTTTCAACTAGAAGGACTGTACAGTGTTCCCTGCCTTAGTTAACCTTTCAGTCTCACAGATTTTTGTACAGTGCAGTTTTTTCCTCTTTCTCTACAGTGCCGTGTTCTGGGTCCTGATTGGCTGTTGTCAATCAATCTCTTTCATGCACCATCAGCTCGCCAAATGTACATAAATGGTGAGCAGATCTTTGTTTTCATTCTATAATACTGGATTTATTTTTCTAAAAAAAGTTTGTCCGAATCCGAACTCCTCACCCACCCATACGGCTTCTCCCTACCCCCACATCGAGCCCTCCAAACGGAGTCATAGTAAAAGTGTCTTCTAATTCGGACGTTACTCCCACTCCATGACGTCGATGCCACAACAACTGGAGGTATAGGGAGGATCCAGTGGGGTCGGGTAAGAATTCGGATTCGGCCTTTGAACTTTTAGAGTTTAAACAAGTGTTCTTTTCAAAAATGTTCAATTCTGTCTCAGAAATGTATAAAGTGTGTAATGAGGAGTTTTACAGCTTTAGAACATCTGCATGTCTACTTAACGGATCGCATCTATCGCGGGACATTTATGGAATGCATCTCCTGCAATAAACGATGCAGCACTGTATTCAAAGCCGCCTGTTCTTCACCATGCAAAACCACACACTCCTGTAGGTCTGAGCCTTTGCTCCTGATTGCAAAAAGAAAGTGCAGCCCCTGCTCTACCCTGTACGTCGTCACACAGTTGTAGGAGCAGAAATTCCGGATGGTGCCGTCCAACAAGGCCAGGTGATACTGAGGAACAGCTGACACTTTGCAAAGACTACATGGGAATGGAGCACCTGAAAGAAGAAAAAAAAGTTAAAAAAAATGACTGTTTCAACACATAGTGGGTTTGTTTTTCTTCTGGTTGCTGTTTCATACCAACAAGGGTTTGCAGCTGAGGTCGACTGTCTTCCACGCATTCGCGAGAGCAGTAAAGCCGAATTTTGCCCTTCTGGTCCCGTTCCATGATGGTAGAGGACACTACTGTTATCTTGTGACAATTGCCGCACTCCGTTGTCTTCTTGCAGGTCTGCACATTGACAGTTTGGACAAAGTTTATGCTGGCTTACCAAGAGGCTAGGGGAAAATATCTTCTGAAACAAATGACCGTTCCGTACGTGTATGTAGGTGCCGATGCAGGTTGGACTGCAGAAGTTGAGGTGAGATCTCTCAATGGTGAGTGTGTTACTGGAACCAGAGTTGCTGTTACAGTAAAGTCCGCAGCCTTCACAGCAATTCATTGATAACTGTCGCAGCTTACGCCAGGTCACAAAACAGGCATCGCTACAAAGTCTGTGCAGTCTTCCTTGATGGGTGACCTCATGCTCAATTTGCTGTGGAGGCAATCGCATCAAGAACAAGGACAAAACAAAGGAAAGAAACAGGTAAGATTTACTTTACTACGTTTCTTGCGCTCTATGAAGTTATATTCTTGCCACTACATTGAGAACAAAACTCAGTTTTGAGATCAAAATTCCCTAAAGTGCAAACAAAAAGTTTAGTTTTAAAACAAACTTCCTAAGTAGCAAATGAAAAAAGTTAGTGTTTTGTTTCAAAATCTTTTTCTTTGCTTTCGAAATACCTTCATTCATCACAAATGTTTTCAGCTCCGTTGTCACGCATCACACTTTCTCCCCATCTGTGATTTTACGTACACATTTAGTCTGATCTTGATGCCACCTAACAGCCAATCATTGAACCATTTTGTTAATTAATGTGATCATTAAGTTTTGTTTTCAACCCCGAACAGCATAAAAACATCGTCTTGCTCAAACTTGACAAAAGCATCTCTACTAAAACAAAAGAGTGGCCGTGTGCGTCAGCTGTGATGCCAGAGTGTCAGATCCCAGATTTACACAGAATATCCAGAATATCTTACTCTATTGGTGATTTTGCAGACACTACAGAACAGTTTATCGGGTAGGCGATCCAGGGGTTTCTCCGGGGGCTTTTCGGGCTTCTTCTCCAATCGTTTATCCGGCCATTTGTCAGGGATCCTGTCAATGGTTTTCTTTCTGTGTCTGAAGACAGACAGACAGAACTGGCCACAGAAGGACATCAACGTGTTGTCTTCTGCTGGGATGGTGATCATGTCTCTCGGTTGAGCAATTTCCCTGTATAAAAAAAAAAAGAGAAAAGAAATGAGGATAAATAAATGGTAAAATCCACAAAATGGTAGCACTTATGTGCTGTTTATCATATAGGTACTATTTGTTTTGGAGTATAAGTTGCAGGTTTTTGCCTAGTTTGGCGGAAGCTGTGACTTATACTCTAGAGCAACTTATATTTGAAATTTCTTTAAATCAATATTGGCACATATATTTATTAATTTCCCAATAACAACCGCTTGACGGCATAGTAAGTGTGCATTTGCTATTGACAGGAACTCAAAAGAAGCGCTGCTCAGTCTGATAAGGTAGTGGAGTCATCTGATCGTTCTCCTCAACTTCATGATATTTTTCTAATTTCTATCAAGACAATAATAAAAATGCTATAAATTATTGCATTTTCACTTCCATTTAAAAAAAATGGAGTTACATAAAAAAATTGTGAATTTGTGCTAAACAAGCATTTTAGTCTTCAACATGGACTTTCGATGTGAATATTGGAAAGATGGACTTTTTTTCCCTTAACCCCACTCTTTTTCTTTGCCTTAGACAACATGTTTTACAAACTTAAAGTCCTGGACAAATATGCTCATCACGTGAGCTTGAGATGTGAGAGGCGATGAAAAGCTTTACCTGTTGCACTGGAAACAGTTTCGATTCTTAACGGCTGGAGGAAGGTGGCCTGTCAGACAGACAGTGGAGCAGAAAAGCTGCGTTGACCCTTTTCTTTGGAATGCTGTTTGGCCTTTCAGCAGAACCTTGAAACCCATTACAAACACAATTGAATGTCTTCATCTGTCTGTCATCTGAAATCTGTTTTCAAGCCTAAAGAAAAGCTAGAGCCTACTAAGAACTAAAATGAAGAGTTGAGTAAAAGAGGCACATTTCTCATTTTACTAACAACTAAAGTTAAAAGCCAATTTCACACAGAAACAATTTCAAACAACTACCGTAATTTCCGGACTACAAGCCGCTACTTTTTTCCTGCGCTCACAGCCCTGCGGCTTATTCAGTCACGCGGTTAATTTATAGATTTAATTGGCGGCTGCCATGAACGTTTTTTCGGACTCAGAGCATGAGTTGAATATGCTATCTAACTCCACGCAACAAGTTATTTATTTTTCAACACACCTCTTAGTAGCCAAACAGCATGGACTTGACTTCAGGTCTTAGACACTTCAGTCATGGTTCAACAAAACGAAACATGCATGCCCAGCCGCATCCCAGAATCCTTTGGTGCCATTAGACCCAACGTGCACGTGATCGGCACCACAATATGATGCAGCTTTCAAGTTAAAAGCAGCGTGAAAAAATCCACCATCACCAACGGGTTTGGAAAAGCCGCTCTGCTGCGTGACGGAGAGAACAGCACATGCTCAGGAGTGAATTTACCTCTGAGTCATAGTGACACTAGTCCATCTATTAGCAGCTCCTTAATATACGAGATGATCTTTTAAACGTACGTTTATTATTGCTATGTTATGGTTATTATGAAGCGCCTGTTCGCTCATTTTATTTTTAATCTGTGTGGTCAGTGCTTTTTTCTGCCAGAACAAAGCCGGAAGTATGGTTAGGTGAAAGCTAACATGCACTAACAACATTTAGCCTGGATGAACATGAATCGATGCGGGAAAAGCTGCAATCTGCAGCTTGGCTGAACGTAAATATGTGGGAATAACATCAGCTTTTATTTTGTCGAGACACGACTGGAAACACAAATTGACGTGATCGTTTGGACTGAGCTGAAGTTTGCATTGAAAAGCTCACAGCCTCCATGTGAGCTGGAGACATGTTCTCCTGCTGCTCGTTCACATAGAGATGGCAGTATGGCAGTCTGATGGCTCCCACACGTAACAACGCATCCGCCCCTCATCCACAAAACGTTCAGTATTAAGTCCGATTGCTCTGCACAGACACGATTCGCTCCTTCCACCGGCGCAATGGGGACGAAGCACTCCTCCCTTCAGCCGCCCTGGCCAGGGGTGTCGTAGAGGTTAGGAAGGGGAGACAAGGAGCCCGCTTGGCGAGCGCAGAGGCGTCCGCGGAGCAACAGTTTGTTGTGGAAGGAAACTTCTCACGCACGCGCCGCACGGAGGCGCGCGCTCTTCAGTCGCCGCTGCTTTATTTTACTGGTGTGTTTTTTTAACCAGCCCCGTTACCACCATAATGCTGCCGCGACACACTTCCGTTCACCCCTCCATCTACTGTTGCTCCTTGCTCATTCTTAAACACGTACAACAGTGTGGTGAGCCGGGGGTTAGACTTAGGGGCTTTAGCCCCTAAGACTCATGGGAAATGGGGGATCGCGGATGTAAATTTCCTCATCATAACTGAGGGATGTAATGTTGATTATATGGCTACTGTTTGTAATTATATATATATGAAACTTAGATTGTCAATAATTAAAAAAAAAAAAAAATCCATAACTGAGGAACTTGTGAACAGAATAGAGCTCCATGCTGTTTGGCAGATGTGGGTGTATTCAAACACTCGAGCATGACGCAATGCTGTCTCCTCCCAAAATGTGCTAAAGACTTGCGCACAATCTGAGAGTCACACATGCGGCTTATACTCTGACGCGGCTTGTGTATGTACAAAAGAAATTGAACACGTGAAAATGGGTGGGTGCGGCTTGTAATCGGGTGCGCTTTATAACCCGGAAATTACGGTACTTACTTTTCCTGTCTGTGAATTTAAATAAAAGACTGTTATGATAGAAGACTGCTCTGCATTTTTAACACCTATCCACTGATACACCCAAGTTTATTTACAACTAGACCAAATGCTGTATGCTAGCCTGTACCTTGGAGCAGCCGCTGCAGCGAACACTTCCAGCCATCTGAGGTGGGGGTGGGCGTTGTGGTATCATGGTCAGAGTGGGAATCGGCCGTGCAACTGGAGCTGGCTGCCTGACAGGAAGGGACGTCATGGCCTGGAGGACAGCTCCTCTTCCCGGGATGAATATGGTAGTCTGAGCTGGAGCGGAGACAGCAGCTGGAACTTCAGCAGGAGAAAGGAGACATTTTGATTTTGTCCACCAGTCTTATTTACACCCCCAGTGAACAGGTTTAGTTCTGAGATCTGCCAGATGCAAAAATACCAATAATGTTTAAGCTACAACAGTTTAACAAGCTCCAGTGTTAACATTATTTTGACAACCATAATTTTTCAACTTTTAATGATATTAACATAATTAACATAAAAGTGCAGAATAAAATGTGACACTGAATTTGGAACAGCACATTGTAATTTCTGCATCTATAATTTAAGTATTTATTAGAAATACAGTGAAAATTAGTAGATTTGGTTAGAATGTTGATTTACGGTATGCGCCCCTAAATTTTCTGGTTGTGTCCCTAAAATTTTCAGTTGGGGGCAACAGTGCTCCTAGTGACAAAAGTCAGTCTGGAGCCCTGGCATATGTTTGATGTACTGGGGAAAAAAATGAGTACTGTTTGGTAGATGGGTAGAGAAATCGCCAGGCTGAATGCAAAGTGCAGTTATAGTTATGGCTTCTTTTTGCACTGCTGTTTCTGCTGATGCAAAAACTTCCGATTGTGGTTCCTGAAAGTGTGCGTCACAGATTTACATTGGAGATCTGATGCATTTTTAATAATTACATCCACCTACAGTAACCAGAAATCTACAGAACAGTGCAGAGCAGGGGTGCCCATTACGTCAATCGATCGCAAAGGACATGTGGGTAGATCGCAGGCCATAAATAAACAAATAAAATAAAACATATATTTTAAATAATCATCCTCTCTGTGAAGTAACGTAGAACGGCCAATCGAACATCGTCTGATCCATACGACACTGAATGCGTTTAAATACACTGAGTGCTCATTTTTCTGGAGTCTAAGAGCTGCTGTCGGCCCTGCTGTGTACCAGGTCCCTGGCGGAGGACCGGTCTGCCTGCAAAAGTGGCAAAGATTGAGGCCCGGGATGGCCCGCGTGGCTCCTCAATCTAAAACTAAGACGCCTCGTCTGACCCAGCCATCCCGCCACGCTGCCTGCTGCCGGGTTTGCGGTTCCCACCCGGGGGATCTGAGCCCACTCAGGCACCATTTGCTCAGCCGTGGTTAAGCCAGCCGCGCTTTAGCCACTCTGACCCCCCATTAGACGGTTTACGGCAGAACATGAAATGCTTGAAATGCTTTCCGTTTTCGCAATAAAAGGCCTCATCTGTTCTAATTATGTATTTCTACAACAATAATATTAATACACACAATCTCCTCACAGAGATTGGTGTACTACTGTTTAGTTTTTGAGTTATTAGTACATAAACAGTATTTTTGACTGAAGATATCATAGAAGTTGTCAACTTTGAAGTTGAATGAAGTGACTTTGGTGTATAATTCCAGGCCTTCACTAGTCAATCATTGTTCTACACAACCTACAATGCCATATGACAGACGTTTGTGTACACTGTGTAGTTTTTGAAAATTTCAGCCTAAATAAAAAAAAAAAACTTTAGTATTCTTGGACAGTGGTCCCCAACGGACCGGTATGACTTCACACTAAGTTTTCACGGACAGAAGTACTGTCTATTAAATCTAGCTTTCATATTTCTTGGGAGTCAAAGGGTCCTTTTCAGAAATGCTATTTTGAGCTTAATTTTTTTTAAATATTTGTCCTGCTTCATCAGAAAAATACCACAAGAACAAGCTATAAAAACCAAAAACCCATTATTTATCAGAGTGGGTCTGTAATATTTCCTATGCCAGATGATGAGCTTTTCCTGGTCTGTGCTGGAAGTGCAGATGTGAATGCCGGATGCCCTGCCCTCCACCCGGCACCGACACAAAAACAAGTGTGCAGGCTAGCACACTTGTATGAAAAACCTTCTACCCGCATAATGTTTTTTAACGTAAAGGGAAAAAGTTCTTTCAATTAATGTCAATAAATAAAGTGATAAACTACCTGAATTCAACATAAAATAGGTAGTCCAAACACGTCTTTTGCTAAAGGATCTGCCTCAGCCACGACAATAAAAAAATAAAATAACTCAACAGTAGAGAATAACTGCAATAGAAGCCTCAACTATGAAAATGCTTTAAAAAAAGAATCTCAGTGAGGAGCCTATGATATTTGTAGGTCTTGTCTATATATGTAGTCAGCAGATATTCCCACCTAAAATCAACTCACTTGTATTGGATGTGAAGGTGTTGGCTCCTCCTACAGAGTAGACGGAGCTGATTCTTAGCTCTTCCTGAAATTGTAAAATAAAACAAGAATTTAAAGGTTAACTCAATATTGTGTGAAAACACAAATGGGGATTATTATGAAGAAACAGGAGGAAGTGTTCTCTTGCTATATTGCGTTCACCTTTCCCGGTCTCACTGATTTTTACGTGCGCAGTGCACCGTGTTCTATGACCTGATTGGATGGAGAGCTTGTCAGTCAATCGTCACCATACTATGTCTCCTGTACAGATAAGTGGAGCTTTCCAAATCTACACAGATCTTTGTTTTCACTCCATAATACTGGACTTATTTTTCAATGACGGTTTAAACATTGAGTTATAATAAGAGAGAAAAGTGTTTCAAATGTTTAGTGGGGGGGGGGTTACAGCCCCAAAACATCTGTAATCCTACTTCTTGGAAGTCACCAATCGCAGTTTTATTTTTATTTATTTTAGAGAGTAACACCTGTGATAAAAGCACTTTAAGTGTTGAATCCATGTCATTTATTTCTGCTCATTTAATCTTCGGCCTGGTTTGGGTAAACCTCTGCATGCCCACCTCTTGTTGGTCCAGCTCCTCCTTGATCTGTTTGGTAGAACTCTGAGGCAGCAGAGCAGCATCGTAGCCTTCATCAACAGGTTCGTCCTTAATGGTGATTCCTGGAGAAGCTGGGGTGTTACCATCCTCCACTGGGGCAGTCTCTGATGTCTGAAAGCGTAAATGTCCACAAATTGACTCAGAAGGACCTTAAAAACAGCAGATAATTAAAAGGGCAAATATTGAAGTACTTACTTCTTCCTGTTGGCTGTCTTCAGTTTCCTCTGTCTGGTTTAAAATCCCCTCATCTGATATGAAGACACAGAACATTGTTTCTTATAGCTGAACCTACATTTGGAATACGACTTGCAAAGAAAAGTCCTATTGATCTTTGTTCTTTAGTTTTCCAGCTGCCTTTAAAACAAAAAGACGAGTCAAGGACAGATGACTAAAATCCTGTTGTTGCAAGTCACTCCAAACCTCCTAAATTACTATTTCAGCAGATAAAAAAATATATATTTTCATATTAGTAGAGTAAGTTATTCAACTATTTTTTTGTTGTTGAAAAAACTGTTGGCAGGAATCAACTAAGTCAACTGAGACATGCTTTAGTGCAATAAAGTTCATAGTGTCGGCATTTGTTGACTGACTTCTTGGTTCTTTTGTTATCATAACCCGTGTCTGATAACAAAACAACCATGTAGTCAGTAAGACGTGCTTTCTTTTGAGCCACTATAATGCTGGTGACTGTCTAGTGTACATGTGTCAAACTCAAGGCCCGGGGGCCAAATGTGGCCCTCCATGTCATTTTATGTGGCGCCAGAGAGCATTAAAGTTTTTATTTTCTTAAAAATAAAAATCGGTGTTTATATCTAGGGGGAATCTGACTTGAAATATCAGATTGCGCAACTATACATGAGAACTTAAATACAGTCCATATGACCTAACCTGACAGAATCAAATTTCAAAGGATTTATGCTAAAGTAACAAGCAAACGTAATGTTTTCCATGCAACTGTAATTGTCACTTTAAAAAGTTATAATAAATAAATAATGAGTTATTTAACATTAAGGAGTAGTTACATTTATTTTTCATTACATTTAGTTACATGTATAAGTTATATCTGGCCCTTTGAGGACAACCACTGTGCTGATGTGGCCCTCAGTGAAAATGAGTTAGACACCCCTGGTCTAAAGCTTTGAGAGCAACAATGAATAAATAAATATAACAACTAACAAATACATTTAAAAAACTCCAACAGGGCTGGACCATGGGGTAGTGGTTGGGACTCTTGCCTCAAAAGCGAGACGGCCCTTGTTTAAATACCAGCCGGGTTCTTTCCATGTGGAGTTTGCATGTTCTATTTGTGCATGTGTGGGTTTTTCTCAAGGCACTCCAGTTTCCTCCCACAGTCTAAAAACAGGCTTTATACATAAATTGAGAATTCAAAATTGCCCCTAGGTGTAAATCTTGGTCCTGCAACAGACTGGGCCATCTGTCCAGGGTGTACCCCGCCTTGGTCCTACAGTAGCTGGGCCGGCTTCCGCAACCCCCTGACTTTGCAAGGGATAAAGCTGGTTCTGAAGATGGATGGATGGATGGATGGATGGATGGATGGATGGATGGATGGATGGATGGATGGATGGAAAAAAATCAATACCCTTCAAACTTCAGGGTATTACTTTGTGTTTCTCCCTTACCTGCTTGATTATTTACCATTTTCTCCTGAATCTCATTTCATTACTCCACATTTCAGAGGTTTTGTATCATGGATCACGTGTCACATCACTGGCGGATTCAGTGACAACTGATAGACCTGGACAAACCATTTACTCTCTATCCATGAAGAATCTTTATATTTAAACACAGCATAGACATAAATTGTAGTTGGATAGAAACAGAAATCTGCTCTGAATGTTAAATAAGCAAGTTGATAACAAAATGCTGTTTATAAGGAGATTAGATTTGACATCATCATGATTGTTGGTGCTTTCTTTACATGTGCAACACCCATTACTACACCATGTCGTTTTTTAACTATTTGTTTAGCACTTCTTGTGCTTTATAACAAGTTAAACTACAAAGCTGGAAAAGGATCTCTGAGAAGCAAGATCAGTTTGTTTTTTTAACATAAATCCAGAGGTGTGTGATGTCAAAAAGTTCTACCTCTGCTGTTGTCCGGCGTGTTGTCCTGGGAGGAGTGGGACGTGTTAGCAGACACCTGACTGGCTTCTCTTTCTTGCTCGCCCTCCTCATCCTCTCCAGGTTTACGCGGAAAACAATCTTTTTTGGTGGAAGTGTTATCCTGGGTGCATTTGCTTGTTTTTGAGTTGGCCTTGGCGGCATCCCCCGCGGTTCCCAGAGGCGGGGCATAATTCCAGTCTTCATCCTCCTCCGGCTCAAACGCAGGAAGACCATCTAGTGCATCGTCCGACGCAGCTTCCCCACTTCCTCCAGATCCTCTTTTGCTGGTCATCATCTGAAACGAGGAATGTTTGTCGGAGTCTCCCGCCTCCTCCTTCGCCTTTTCTTCTTGTTTGCTGCAGCTGCTATCTTCTTCCACTGGCTGGCTTTCTCCGTGTCCTGAAGTCTCGTCAAGTTCCTTTTGCTCAATCGGATCGCTGCTTTTGGAGGAGGAAACAGAGCCCCTGGAGGAGTCTGCAAACTCCCCCAGCCCCATGACCTCATCGAAGACTCTGGACATGTGCTCCTCGTGCTGGTCAAAAACGGAAAGCGTGTTAAAAACAATGAGCACTACAAAAAAAACACAAGCTGCTTGTCCTGAAGAGAAAAGGTGAGTATTCAGAATACAAGGCTCTGTGATGGTGTGCAAAAAAAAAAGGGTTCATATTTCCCATAATGCAAAAAATAAAAAAGGTATGGTAACTTTATGTGTATAGTTCATTAATTTGGGGGCCACACTGAACAGCCTGTATGCACACCTGTTTTCCTGGGAGCTTGTGGCACAAAAACACCACATATTGTGACATATTAAGGTATAAAGGGACAATTTATAAGAAAGTGCAAAGGTTTTGTTGCTGTAACCTTGAAATGGAGAAATATATGCAAGTTCAATGAATTTATCTTAATAAAACAAACAAAAAAATCATGATAAACTTAGCTCTGAACAACAATTTCTGCTATACAATTTTCAATCCCTTTCTACTTGTTGCATTATGAACAACACAATTCATTAGGATAATTTAGAAGCTCTTAAAATCATGGTTTTATTATTGTTAAGTATAGGTCTTCTTTTACTTATGCAAATCTATTCTATTTTTAGACAAAAAATACCTATTTATGGCATATTTATCATGGTGCTTTTTTATTATTAAACGCAAAATCAACCTTACAGCTAACTTTAGCACATTATTTGTCGATGAAAAGGTCGATGTGAGGCTTTGTTAAGCAGGGCTCATAGAACAATCAGCAACATCTAGGCATTAATTAAACCTTCTGAGTTTAAAGCCCAGTGACAGTACATATGGTGCGTTATCTTACTAATATTTCGCTTTTTTGTTTTGTTCCTAATCTTTACTACATTTTCAAGAAGCGAGGTTAAGCATAAAATCTAAAAAGCGCTCAGAAAGCTATTGGCTGCAAGTTAGCAAGCTAGCTAACTAGCTAGCTGGGTAACGTTAGCTAAAGAGAGCTCATCTTCATCGACAGCTTTCTGACAAGAAATAGAAACTGACCGTATGCAACTAAATGCGTTAATGTTTAGCAAACGTCTGCCTACGACCATAAGGTGTGTCTAGGTTTGTTTTTTATACCCTTAAACGCTTCAGTCTTGCTTCCTCCGAGTCCGCCATGTTTGAATTATGATACAGACGCCGCGCTTCAGGACGCGCAGCCAGCCGGACTCCTATGAATGCAAGAGAGCAGCGATGGCTGAACCCCGTCAAGCCGGAGGGTTAGCTAGAGGCAGGAGCTGCTAAACACTGATAATACTAAATCATCCCAAAAGCCTTACGCCTCAGGAAATCTTTAAGTCTATACAAATGCAAGTTCTTCCATTTATTTTAATGGAGAGTTAGCTTAATTCGTACAATATACAGACCCTTTGACCTTTCCCAAAAAAATATAGATTATGGAAAAGTGTATTCATTTCCATAATTCCATTAAATGGTAAACTTTCATAGAATATAATAGATTCAATTCCCATTACTTATTTGATTTCAAGTGTTTATGTATTGGTTTTTTCATAAATAAAGGGTTCCAGCTCATAAAACCCACAAAAATGATTTTAAAACATTACACTGTAGAGAAATCTGCCCACATTTTGCAGGACATGAATGTTATAAACTGATTTCACCAACTAACTATCTAGTAAACTCAGAGCACCTCCACAACTTCCTCAGATGTCATGAAAGACCCACTCCAATCTTCTTTTGATCAATTTACAAAAAACCTTCTGATCCATTGTCAAACTGTTCCCAGTGTTCTTTCAATTAGGATTATGCAATTTTTAGCCAAAATCCTAAAACTTTTCTTATTTTAGGACATAATTTCTGCAGGTCGGCAGAAGTTAATTGGAAAATTGCCTCCAAGTTGTGGAAGTAACTGTAGGTGCTGAGTAAGTCTGCGCTCATTTCCCATCATCCCTGCGTTTACACGCTCTCATGCTAGCTAACAAGCCCTCACAACTCAAAGGCGAGCAATACTGGATTGAGGAAAACCAAGACGTAGATGGATCTAGTCGGCTACAAGTGGATGCATCAGAATAGAGCGGAGCAAGGAGCGACTTTAACATTTAACATCTGTCAAACCATACTGAGGATGTTTTATGAATCTGTGGTCTCTAGTGCCATCTAGTTTGCTGTGGTGTCCTGGACTGAGGGTTGCAGACTCAAACAATCTCAATAAACTGATCTGCAAGGCTTGGTAAGTGGTGGGTATGAAGCTCGCCTCCTTAACAACAGCGATGGAGAGAAGGATGCTTTAAAAAACTGTGAAGTATCCTGGATGAATCCACTAATGCCCTCTGCCGGCCCCTGGATCAATACAGGCGCACACAGACATCTAGGCTCCCCTTCACAAGAATTGTGAGTCTTTCTTTCCTGTGGCAAAAACAGCATAACTCCTCCATGAAAACCTGCTTACCTCACAAAACCACCTGAGAGTTTTATCCATTTTATTTTACGCAGTTATTTTGCACACAGTGCCCGAAAGGGACAAAAGAGGTTTAGAAGATGAATGAATGAATAATTTGCAGTCCATTTGTAACATAGCTTTTCTTTAATTTTTCTTTTTTGTAGAAATTTGGTGATTGGAGCTCTGCTAAAAATGTAATTTTCCCCTGTATTCTGAATCAGTTCAGTTCAATTATCTCAGTTGGGTTCAATATATTGAAAACAGCCAAAATTCCATCAGTGATCCCCTCCATCGTCTGGGTAAGTCTCAATAGTTCATAGCTAGGGAGGTTGTTTACAGAGTGCTGTGTCCAAGCAGATAAACAGAAAGGCTAATGGAAGGGTAAAATGTGACGGAGGATGCTCCAGCAAAAGAGACGACCATGGGCTTCAGAGGTTTATCGTAAGGGTAAGATTCAAGAACCTGGAAAACATCCAGAAAGAGTGGAATGAGGTGACGGAGCAACTTATGGAGCTGACCGCAAGTACCAACATCAGTACACTTTTTAATGATATCTCACAATGGTTTCACATTAAAATGTGATATCTTAATAATTAGGACATTTTAAAATATGTTTTATCAGGCTAAAATATGCAAATGTTTATTGAAAAGGCCCAAAATGAAAATAATTTAAAGCTGTTCATGTCCAACAGGGCACCACAATACTAAAGAAATGTAGGGTATTTTTCCAGATGAAGTGCAAAGTTGATCTGAGAACAGTTTCATTTAAAATCGAAAGATGCGCAGAAACAGGAGATGTGACGGGAAGAAATCCGGCAGACCCAAAGTCTGAATCAACATTCTAAGAAGGGTCCCCAGTGTTTTTTTTTTAAATCATGATTATGCCATTTTGTAGGCCACAGGTTCTGCAGAGCGGTACAAGTTCATTTGAAATTCATTACTGAGCTGTCGATGGGATTGTTGGCAAGGAGCAACCCTGCCCCTCTTTCATTTCCTGTTGATGAAAGCTCTCCGTTTACAGGCTCTTCCCCCAGCTTCAAAAAGCCCGTGTAAAACCCATTACATTACATTATCATCAACAACACACTGCTTTAATACAAAAGCATGCAGAACTGGTTGTTGCTCCATAAATAGTTGAAATAATGCAGTTTTGTAAAGTTAGTAAAATTTACACAGATTCGGACTTCCGGGCCACTAAGTCTTTTAATAAACGTTTAAAACTGATGGCAATGAGCTAGACAAAAATTTTACTACAGAATAATGTATTTTCCCTCTTTTTAATGAGAATGACTCTCTCCATGCTGAGATTAAGCTGTATCCGCATATCCCAAAAGACGGCGACAACTGCAATAAATGGTTACCTTAAATGTACTAAAACAATCTTAGGGCAGCTTGAAGTATTTAAAGAAATAAACCCATTTAAGCATTTGACCAATCAGATGGGCCCATTCATGCTATTGACCAATGGGATGGAGCCCTTTTATGTTAGATGCTCGCCTCCTATGACGACTAGGGTTAATTGGAGTGTAATTTAAGTTATCTTGACTCTCATTTAAATTAAACTGTTGCAGTGAAATGGAATTTATGTTTTTGGTTGTTTTGCTATTTGATCATGTATCGCAAGTTATATCATTATCGCTATATTGATCACTAATATCACAAAACACGAGTTATCCTCATATCGTGTAGCCCTAGATAGCAGTGAGATGTCTGCCAAGGATCTGTCTACACAGTTCAAGCTCCAGAAAAAGATGACTTTAAATAATCAATAATGTCTCAAAAACAAATGAATGAGAGATAACCTGGTGGTCATGGGAATACTAGAAAAGCCAGAGGAAAATAATTAAAGCTTTATTCAAACCCAGCTTAACCTTCCTGAGGAAAAAGTAAAATCTATAAACTTTCACCGTGTGCATTGCATGGGAGCAGCAAGACCAGGATATCGCAGGCCAAGACCCATCATGGCCACATTCGTGCTCCACAAAGAGAAAGAAGAGGTGAGGCGCCGTGGCAGGGAGCTCCGTCCAGGGGACCGACTTCAGGATAGATTATCAGTTCCCCAAAGAAATCTTGGAGCGTCGAAGGATCCTGTTCCCCATCAGAAAGAAATTTCTGAGTGAAGGGGCCCACGCTGTAATCTCTGTGGACCGGTGAACGGACAGCTCCACTGCGACCCAAACGTCACCCCCTGGCTCTACTAAATCAGATGTGTATTCACACTCTCTGCACAGGTTTATGCTTATGCTTATATTTGACACACTGGGCATAACTCACGGGGCATAAAGGTTTTCCACTTCAGGTAATACCACCACCAGTCTTCAGCAGGTGCAGACCTGTTTATTATAGGTTTGTTCTGCTTTTACCCACCCTGTTTCCTTAATTATTTCCCCCTCTGCACTCTTTTCCTTTTTTAACACAATTTTCCCTTCCCCTCACCTAAGCTGCCACATAACCCAGCTACTCTACAATAGGACTGATCTGCACAACACACTCAGACACTCAACATGTCCAGCATTACATCATGTACACTGTTCATTATATATAAAGCCTCATAGCAACATTAAGCGCACCATTAAGGCCCGTACACACCGGGACGAATTTCGCGCGCGATTTTCGCCGACGTTTAACGCCTCGTGACTAAACAAAGGGCACCAATGAGAGTGTGCACACCGACGCGAAAAAACGCCAAGCGTTAAAGCGTCAAAAAAAAACAGCCTCGGGTTCGTTTTTTTTTTCGACGCGTCGCAATCTACTCGACCAATGAGAATGGCGCTTTTGCACACGTGTCTGGAGCTTCTGAAGTTACAGTAAAACACAACTTGGGGGCGCTCAAACACAAAACTGCCTTGCTGAGCACACATACCAGCGAAGAAGATAGACGCCAAGTAGCGTCTACACTGCCGCGAAGAAATAATGATGGACATTCTAAAATATCCCCGAACCAAGCACCAGTTGGAGCTACTGGTGCTTGAAACATTCATGTTTTCTTTGTTTGATTCTTTTTTTTTTTTTTTTTTTTTTTTATTGAAATATAATCATTACAAAACTCTCGCAGACACAACACACAAAGATGCAAGGCACAGCTCTTTTCAAAAACAAAGATAAAAAAAAACAAAAATAAAAAAAAACACAAAGTATCATGTATAAAAGATATTTAAAAAAATCAGCATAAATTAAAATACAAGGCAATCAACAATCTGGACCCTAGATTTGTAACCATACTGTAGCAGAGTTACAAATGTCATCAATGAAAGGATTTGAGTTGTGAATACATTTCAATGAGGAGAAATACAATTTGACTTCATTTTGAAAACACAGGAGGTTCGGCAGATCTTTTTTCCACTTTTTCTTATGGATATGATATTTTCCCAAAAGCAGGAGGATGTTCACTAAGTTTGTTGACTCTTTTGGCAACTTACTGTTATAAAACAAAATATCTTTTTCTGTGAATTGTATGTTGTTAATTTTTTGCCTAAGCCAATTATGAAAATCTTGCCAGAATCTTTGGATCACTGGACATGAAAAAAACAGGTGTTTGGTTGTTTCTGGGGCTACATGACAAAAATCACACTGATCAACCTCAAAGCCAAATCTGCTTCTCAATGTCTCTGCCGATGGGTAATAATTGTTTATGATTTTGAACTGCATTTCTTTTATTTTGGGGGCGACTGGCCATTTTATGAATTTCCAAAGTTGAGCACCAGATGTGACAGGTGTCTCAGTTATTTTATATTTCACTTTTCTATTAAAGTCATGATATAATTTGCCTTTAAAGGATTTGTTTAGGTATTTATTATCACATTTTTTTCATTAAGTTTTATTTTTCCTATTACTAAATTTGGTAGTTTAATTTGAACATAGGAAGACAGTATTGTATTTTTTATTAAATGTATTAAAGCAATTGGAATTGCTCTGCAGGTTTTCTGGAATTCTTTGGTTGTGCATTCAATATCATATTTACTTTTGAAGTCTCTTAACTGAAGAATTTCTCCATTTGAATCAAGAATATCCCTTACAAAAAGAATCTTGTGATCAAACCAATTCTGATGAAAAATGGTCTTCCTGTTTGTGGTAATTACTCTGTTGTTCCACAGGGTGGCGCAGTGAGGAGTGAAATTGTGGCTAAATATCATTTTCCAGTGGAAAAGTACTTGTTTGTGAAATTCTGAAATCTTTATAGGAAGTTTGGTAATTTCAAAGTCACATCTAAGCAAAAAATCTAATCCACCTACTTTATTGAAGATGTTTTTGGGAATATGAAACCATATTGAGTCAGGGTTAGCCATAAAATCTTTTAACCATTTTATTCTAAAGGTTCCAATCATTGATTCAAAATCAGTCGTCCTTATACCTCCTAAATTATATTCCTTCATTAGTTGAGATTTTCTGATGTAATGGGTCTTATTTCTCCAAATAAATTTATAAATAACTGAGTTAATTTTTTTAACATTCTTTGGGTTAATGTAGAGAGATTGGCACGGATATATTAATTTTGAAATTCCTTCAGATTTGGACAACAAATTTCTTCCAAAAATGGTTAGATCTCTGATTAACCAGTGATTGAATGATTTCTGCATTTGGTTAATTTTTTCCATTATGTTTATTTCTTCTCTTTCTTTTTCATCTCTAATTAATTTAATTCCTAAATATTTCACTTCGTGTTTTACTGGGATTGAAAACATTTCTTTTTCCAGGCAAGAATACAGGGGTAGTAATTCACATTTTTGTAAGTTTAATTGAAGACCAGAAGCTTTTGAGAAAATGGATATAATTTGCAGGGCTTCCATTACCATGTTTTTGTCTTTTAGAAAAAATACTGTGTCATCTGCAAACTGGCTAAGGCGGAATTCAAAATCAAAAACTTTAATGCCTTGAAAATTAGGGTTGTTTAGAATTAAGTATGCTAAGAGTTGAGTACATAAAATGAAAATTTTTGGTGATATTGGACATCCTTGCCTTATTCCACATGTTACATTTATTCTGGGTGTTAATTCTGAGTTAACAGTGATGTAACTGTAAATTTCAGTATAAAACATTTTTATAATTGAGCAAAATTTTTTTCCAAATCCAAAATGTTCCAGCGTTTGAAATAAAAAGTTATGTTCTACAGAATCAAAGGCTTTGAAATAGTCAATAAATAAAATGAGACTTTCTGTTTCTATCATAGATTGATAATCTAGCATATCCAGAATTAATCTAACATTATTATGTATGTTTCTTCCTTTTATAAAGGCAGATTGAAAACTATCCACTACTTTGTCTAGAACCATTTTAATCCTGTTTGCATAAACTAGTGCCAATAGTTTGTAATCATTACACAGCAGGGTGATGGGCCTCCAATTATCTAACTTTGAAGAGTCCTTATTTGGTTTAGGGAGTAAGGTTATCAATCCAGTTTTCATAGATGGAGTAAGGCAACCTTCACGTATACAATCATTGAAAGCATTAATCATTAAATCTTTAATGTCCTGCCAGAAAAACTTTAAAAATTCTGTCGTCAGTCCATCTATTCCTGGTGATTTGCCATTACTCATATTTTTCAATGCAATTTCAATTTCTGATATAGTTACATCTTCTTCTAAACTAATTCTATCAACGTCTTCTATCTTTTGGATGTGTTCTTTAATTTGGGTAAAGAATATGTCACAATTTTCTTGGCAAAAATTTGAGCTATATAAAGTTGAGTAAAATGAAAATATTTCAGATTTAATTTGCTCTGGGTTTCTTTGTTTGATTCTGACAATCGCGTAAATACTTGCTCTCTTCTTCTGAGTGAAAAGCGACTTTGAGAAGCGTAAAGTTGCGCAGCGCCACCTTGTGTACAGGAGTATTTCTGTTTACATTAAGCGCCATCTAACGTCAGGGAATGAAATTGCATGTTCGCTCGACTCATCGTCGGCGAAAATCGCCTGGGTGTGAACACGAAAAACGCCTGGCGAATATTCGTCCCGGTGTGTACGGGCCTTTATGTCTACATATACACTCATTTTTGCACTAATCAATAACATACAGTCTCTAACATTCACCTTAACATCAGCATGTCCACCCTAAGGTTAGTTACATGGAATGTTCACGGAGCTGGGACCAGAGAGAAGAGACTAGAAATAATGACTAAATTAAAAGATCTCAAAACTGACCTTGTGTTTCTTCAAGAAACTCATATGTCTAGTTCATCAGTGCATGTCCTCACCACAGCAGACTTTCCAAACATATATTCAGCTTGTTATAATTCTAGAGAGAGAGGAGTAGCAATCATGATAAACGGGGAAATTAAATTCACAGAAACTAGTACAGTCATAGACCCAGAAAGAAAGTTTATAATAGTCATTCTTTCCACTCAAAATATGCAGCTTTGCTTAGCCAATGTTTATGCCCCCAATGTAGATGATCCTTCATTCTTTCATTCCTTCTTCTCTGCGCTATCTGAGCATACAGACAAATTGCTAATTGCGGGCGACCTCAACATGTGTTTAGATCCAGAAATGGATAGGCTAAATAACACAGGAAATCCTACAACCTGGCAGTCCACGAACACTGTTGAACAGTACATGGAGGATTTTGGTCTTTGTGATATTTGGCGATCATTCCACCCCACAAAGCTTGTACTTTTTTTTCCACAGTTCATCTAGGGCTGGGCGATATGGCCTAAAAATAAAATCTCCGATTTTATTTTTTTTAATTCGATTTCCAATTTCCCCCCGATTGTTTTCTCCCCACCCTACTTAAGGAAAGCAATAAGTACAAACGGCAAACAACTTAAAGTAAATGTTGCTTTTATTTAATCAAACGCAAGACAAATGTAACCCCCATTTCTGGGATGAAAAATAAATAAATGAACACACTCTTGGAATCAAAGTTAAGTATAAGACTTTTCTTCTTACTCCCTTTTTGGACTTGTGTTTAAATAATTTTGTGTTGTTTTATATAATTTTTGTCTTGTTTTTGTCTAATTTTGTTATTTTACACCTGTTTTCACTTGTCCAAAATAAAAAGGTTACTTCCTTACTTAAAGTCCGAGCTGTGTTTTAAGTCACACTTTGTAGTCTAGACTAAAGGAGACAAACATTCACCTTGAGAGTAGCACCACTTTCAAAAGGATTAACAATACAGCTCATTTCTGTCTAAGGTTTTAATTAAATTAAGAACACATGGACACATGCTGAAATTCCGGTTCCGGGTTACACAGCAGGACGCGTGGCGTGCCTCTCTGCGAATACAACTATCTTCAAATTACTTAAAAAGTTGATTTTTCTCCAAAAAAGAGAGCTGACCATGCCCCCGAAGAAACCCCAGGAATACAAAGACCTCAAAAAGTCTCTTGACATTATTCAAGAAACGCTGAAAAGTTTTATGGATCAAGTGTCGGCTAAGCTAACGCCACTCTGGGAAATGATGGAAGAGTTCCGAAGATTTCGGGCTCAAAACGAGCAGTGAGAAAACCGGGTCGAGATTCTGGAGAAAAGACTGGACGATGTGGAACAGCAAGTAAGGATGAATAATGTCATTCTCACTGGAGTACCAATCAAGCCTCGAGCGAAGCTGAATGCAGCAGGAGCAAGCACTGCTAATGCTAGCGCTAGCGTAGCTAGCAGTGCTAATACGGAGTTCGGTGCAGCGTCGCTGGAACAGCAAATACATTCATTTCTCACATCTAAAGGGATGTCCCTGGATCTAAATACCATTGAGACCTGCCACCTGCTCCCCAGGAGAAAGGAGACGGATAAACCAGCGATCCTCATCAGGTTTGTGAATCACAAACACAAGCTAGCTCTGATGAATCAACGCAAAAATCTCAGAGGATCTGCTGTTTATCTGAACGACCATCTGACCAGAAGGAATGCTAAAATCTCAAAACATGCACGGCTTCTCAGGAAGCGTAAGCAGATTGAGAACACTTGGGTTAAAGGCTGCAGGATTTACGTCAAACCACTCGGTCCACTGGACCGGGCCAAGGTTGTGGTCGTGAACATCATGAAGGACTTTGAGAAGTGTTTGATCACGGTTGTCTGAAACAACGTGGAGTAATAAATCAAAGAGCCAAATAATTTCAAGAAATATGACACCTAGAATCATCACTTTCTCCATAAGTCTGACGTCACCTGAATAATAGCAGCAGAGTTCTGACCTGCAGACAACTTGACCTCAACTTTCACCGCCGCTGATATCAGCTGAAGAAGGATATGGACCTGAATCTAATGTCTGCAGACATAACATCGAAGAGAACTGTAAACTGTTTTGAACCCAGAAGAACGGCCGTTATCAGTAAAAGAAGAAATGCCAACCTTGGACAATCGACAGTTTATGGACCCTTTTTATTTTTCCCCTACAGCATTACTTTACTATAAAAAAATAAGGTCACGGAGTACACTACCACAGGACCCCCCAGATCCGATTAAAAGAGTCAGATCCGGGAGATCCCATTGCAGCGACCCGTTCACTGAGAAGGTTCGTCACTGATGTGGAGGATCCCTCAGAGGAAAACACAAATAAAGCGTGAAAATAATAAAATTAAAATGTATTTAAAACATGAACAAGAAACAAATAATTACATAAACCTTAATAGACATTTAAAATGGTAAAAATAAAAAAAATAAAAAATAAATGTATATAAATACACATATGAAACTAGTAAAAAGAGAAAATAAATAAATAAAATATCACATAAATTCCTAAAATTCAACTAAAAGCTAAACTAAAAAGGTAGGTCTTCAGCCTTCCTTTAAAAACATGAACAAGGACTGAGTTTCAGAGTCCAGGCTACGTGTAGAGGTGAGCTTAACTATATATAGCCGGTACCTCTCAGCCTCTCGCACAACCTCTGGAAAAAAATACTGTAAATCTGTAATAGGTTTGCTCAATAACATTCAATAAATACTCAAATGAAAATTATGCCGACTGTCATTTGTATTAAGTACTTACATATTTGCATAATAATGTGCTGTAGTCTTTAATACTCATCAAATAACAATTTTGGGAGATAGTCATTGTATTTAATGTTTAGGATTTTGAATATATGAATCACAAATGGTAAATGGTGTATTCTTGTGCCCTTTTTTTTTACCTTCCTTGAAGCCCCAAAGTGCTTTACCATTACAGTCCTATTCACCAATGTACACACACATTAACACACTGATAGCGGCTCCGCTGCCAAACACTGGCGCCGACCCATAACCACCGGAGGCAAAATCATATATGATCAAAAATGTTAAATAACTCTAAACTTACAGTCACCAAACTTTCTCCCATGGCTAATCATCATCTCAATACCCCATTATAGCAAAAATCTTTAAAAAAAATTAATAAATTTAAATATGATGATTTTTGATGAAAAATGCTCAATGGCTCTACAAATACAGGAACTACGGTCAAATAACTTTCACTTGTGATTTTAAATCACTAAAACCAAGATTTTAGGTGAGGGCTACTTTGTGTTAAGTAGTTAAGTTTTTTATTTAACAGTAGTCAATTTCTAAAATATGCTACCTAATTTGTTAGTTTACATATTTAAAAAGGTTAATAATTATAATTATTTGATTAGGGTAATTTAAATTTAATTCTCTCTTTTTTTCTTGGTACTTGGGTACGGACAAAAAAAACTAGTTTTATGTAGAAATTTGCCATGATTGAAATTTTCATAGTTGATATTGCTTTATTTTAAAAGATCTGATTTGGTCTGATTAACAGATCTAAAATGAGTCCAGGACATGTTTAGCAATAAATTCAACCAGTGTGACTCAGAGATAAATGCCTGGGTGCTGAACAATGCAGGTGAAGTTTTCCAGAATCCTAGTATTTTTTAAGAAAAAATAAAATCAATAGTTAATTAAATATGTTTTCAAACATGTAAACAATAGTTAGTAGCAAATCCATTCACATTTAAGTTTCATAAAGTTCAGCCCACTGTTGTTTTTCCACATTAAAATGATTCAAACATGAAACCACACTGTTTGGTCACATGTCTTTGCAAAATTCAGTGTTTCCACACAATCGACTGTAATGATCGTGTTGTACAATGTGATGGCACTTTCACAGTAAAATTAAGCTATTGTGCCTCAATCTAAATTGTATTTTCTAAAATTGATTTGTTTCACTTTAAAACAACGTTATAATCTAATAGGTCAGTTTGATTTAAAGCTTGCCTGAGAGAGATTGATAGCAATATAAATCGATTAATCAATGTAGTTAAATATTAATTACACACCTAACATTAAGTGAAAAAAAGAGTTATTACCATATAATTGGACAACCATTTATTACCCCAAAAAACCACAATTACTTAACATTACCCCAAATTTTCTCCAAATCTTTTATAGTAGTAGGACAGTAAGGTGAGGATTAGTTTGGTGACTGTTGCTTTAGGATCTTCAGAACTATTAACATTTTTGATCGTATGTGATTCATGTAAATCCTAAAATTTTATAGTCTTCCCCCCCAAATCCTTGTAGCATAAATGAGTATTCAATCACATTATTATTATTAATAATTTCTGTTGCTTTTGAGATTCTCATCCTCTAGTTTTTCCCAGCGCGTGACGTCACAAAGCAACTAACTGTCTAACTGCTGTATTTGTGTCGGCAGCACGAAGAGAGAGAGAGCCTTTCTTATAAATAAAAAAATAAGAAAAACTATACATTTCTTTTAGAATGCGTTTAGGTCGTTGTCTACGTTAGGACACTCCTGTTGTCAGTTTTAAACGTTTATTAAAAGACGTTTTGGGCCCGGAAGTCTGTATTTTTGCTAAATGTATCGAGATATGTTTATGCTAGCAAAACAGGCGATGGTTGATTTTAGCTCCACAGCAACAGAACAAACTTACCGGTTCAGAAACAGCCTGTCGACTTAATCGTGTCCTGATGGAAGGCACTGCATCCGGCTTCAGTATCAACTTGCTAGCGAAGCCCATTTTTTTCTCCTGCCAGTTGTAGAAACAGTCTTGTGTGAAGTGTTGACTGCAGACCCATGTGTGTTTTTTGACGTTGCCGTGACCGAGAAATTCAATCCATTTCTCTCTGACTGCAACGTTTTTGGGGAAAACGTGAAAGCTAACATCTACATATCTCCTCTGAGAATTGCAACCCAATACAGCACACAGGTGTTGAAAGCTAACATCTACATTTCTCTTCGAATTGCTCCCAGCAGCTTGACTCTCCATTGTGTTGATTCTGTCCTCCTCCTCGTCGTGAAGAGGTGGGCGGGGCGGAGCAGGGAGCTTGAGCCCCGCCCATCGTACACTGTACTCCGTTTTTTCCCCTCATTTGTTTCCCTTCTGCTCCTGATTCATGACTATTTTAATAAAGAAATACTCAGATATGCATTTTTGAGCTTACTTTCTGTTAAGTCCTACTCCAATCCTTAGTGTTAGATCCATTTACTTACTCCCTGGGCGACCACTCCACCCCAGACACACACATTTGACGAGATTATTCATAGAATTTACCCAGCTAAAAATGTTTATTCAAAACAGATTTAAATTAAACATTAACACACTGTAGTTATTTATGGTTGTAATTCCCCTGAAACCGTTATCCATCTTTTCTGGTATTGTCCCAAAGTGTTTTGGCAGAAGACGTGTCATTTTATTAATGATAAAATTGATTCTTGTTTTGTCTTATTCTGGAAAGATGTCTTGTTGGGTCTAATATAAAAAAATATGCAAAAGGACTCTGGTTTACTTTTAAATCTTTTACTCATTTTGGCCAAAGTTCATAAATGTAAATTTTCTGGTAGAAAACCCCGTTTCACTGTATTGCATTCTGAATTAAATCCGTATATCAACAGTATTTGAATTTCAGAGAAGCAAAAAGCAATCAGAACATTGTCTGTATGTGATAGATTCAGTATTTTCTCGTAGAGTTTAACCCCCTGGCTTATTTCTATTTCTATTTCTATTCTGGTTCTTCTGTTTGTTACAGATGTGTATTTGATATTTGCAGTTGTGTTTTATTGCATACCTAGAAGTACATCCTTGTAAAATGGCATAATGTGCAATAAAGTTGATTAAAAAATAAAAAATAAATATTTGCCCATTTTTCACAAAAAAAGGCATGGATTTCATAAACTGGTAATACAGTGGTGTCAAACTCAGTTGCACAAGGGGCCTGAATCCAAAATACGCTTCACGTTGCGGGGCGAACAAGATAAACATTTATTAAAGACACTAAAGTTGTACTTTTAAAACTTTTAAACCTTTAAAACGTAACTTTTTGAACATAAATATGGACAGAAAAGACAGGAAAAATGAATCCAGAAGAAAATCAAGTTAAATTAGATTTTTTTTTTAAACCTGTTATTGTGAGTATTATTTTTAGGTCTTATAAAACATTAGAAACTAAATAGTATAGCTCATCACTGCGATTGCTTACAACACCAACAGTAAAAATACTCAAACAGCTCAATACATTCATTAACAAATGATCTATTTTTATTGTATTATCTCAAAAAGCGCAGCTGTTTTACTGCGTGCAATACCTGCTGTTTTAATGTGAAACAGATTACTAACACCGTCTAAATGACAGGCATAAATAAAAAAGACATTTTAACTGGATAATAAAGACACATAATAAAGATGTCTAGCATGTGCATGAGCTGAGTAATCTTAAGGTCTGTGATGATCCAGACAATCGAGGCTGTAGTCCCTGCGCTGTTGCAATAACCGTTCGGGGTCCCTTCGACTGAGAATGTCACACTACGGTAGCCCCACTTGGACAAATTACGTAGCGTGGAGATATGTTCATGCTCTACATGTTTTCATTTCACGTTTCCTTTTGTAACCTAAAGTTCGTTCCCCTCATAACTTGTGTCTAACGTTATTCTTTGTAGTGTTTACAGAGAGATCTTGCCACAACCCACTTTGTAAAAAGATCCTCCTGTAACTCATTTCATTTCTCTTTCTCAAAAGAAACAATTTTTTTTCGTAATCTGTCTTTTGCGGAAGGCGAAAATGGTCTACACTACTTTTTGTTGAAAGTTTTCTCGTGATAACGAGATCCGCCATCTATGTAATGACGAGAAATTTTTTTTGTTTTTTTTTCTGATATCGACATAATGAGGAAAATACTGAAGCACTGAAACGTCAGGATGTTTCTGTTTTAAGTCCCTTTATTTTGGGGTTACTGTAGGCTGTAAACTCTTAACAACAGCAACAGAAATGCTCCTCAAAAGTAGGGGTGTGTATTGGCAGGAGTCTGGCGATACGATACGTATACCGATACGCGCCCCACAATATCATACGTATCCTGATATTGTACCGGAACACATTTTCTTTTAAAAATAATTTCAATACGTCTTTCATTGTAATAATATTGTCAAATTCAGTTTATTTAATGATCACAATGTTAGGCACTGCAACTGTGTTTCATATATAAGTTACTTTTACCCAGGCAAATTTTTAGTGCTTTTATCTTGGTGACTTAAAATATAGAAAGGGAACAGTCAGCATTGTCTGATTTCCACTACAAAATATGGTAAATGGTAAATATTTATATAGCGCTTTTCTACCTACAAGGCCCAAAGCACTTTACAGTCACACACACATTCACACACTGGTGGCAGCTCCGCTGCCGAACACTGGCGCCAACCTCCCACCAGAGGCAAGGTGGGGGTTCGGTGTCTTGCCCAAGGACACATCGACTCATGGGAGTGCAAAGTGGGAATTGAACCTGTAATCTTATGATCATGGGTCAACCACCCTACCGCTGCACCACGGCGGCCACACACACACACACACATTAATTCTTTCCAGGAACAAGTATGATGATGAGGCGGCCGTTCCTTTAATGTGAGAAAGATGCTTAGTTTACATATTTGCACTGCACCGCTGCAGCCAAGCTTTCTCGTGTGGAAGTAAACTAACGCTGATTGCCACGATGTTGACCTTTTTTCAGAGCGTTGTACACATCACTCTGATCTGTCAGGTCTCTGAACTAGAATCCATTGCTGGGAGGTTCTGCAGAACTTTAGCCCGCTTTGCCGACAGCATTTTGGTTGATGCTAAGTGCATCAGCCTATTAGCCGCTGTGCAGCTGCAGTCCACTAAAAATCACTGCAATCCGCGTTTTATATGTTGCTGGCAGCAACATGGCACAGGGTTTCAGTTCGGTATCCATCCCAAGTAAAAACTAAGTAGTTCGTGTCTCATAACAACCACTTCCTTCAGCACAGCAGTGCAGATTCCAAGGAGCTGCAGGAGTCTTGTAAATGAAAGGGCAGCAGGCTATGCTAGCAATTTAGAAGAGCTACCAGACATTTACACGGATATAAGGTCCTATTTTTAATGCGGAGGATGCTGTCCATTTATCAGGGTTAAATATATGTACCTGAAGCACAAACCACAGTTTTACTGAGTTTTATGTTGTAGATTATTTTATTAATCTATGCTATGCACGTTTTTACTGTCAGAACCAAAGGGTTCTGCACCTAGACACGTTGTGCCCGTTTATATGAACAACTACATTAAAATCTCATTTTTTATAGTCTTCAGAAAATTCTCTCGACGTGTGTCTCTAACAGATTGTCTTGTTTTGTAACTACGTGATCATCTTTATTTACACTCCATTGTAAATAACATTCCATTGCAGCAGTATGTTTAAAAATTGGAATCAACCTGGATGAAAGAGAGTCTTCACAGACATCCCTTCATACTCGCAAGATGTTTTTTCTGTGAGAGCAGCAACCACAAATGGAGCAACAATGGTTTTTAAGCAAGGAAAAGACATCCTGAAACATAGTGATGATACAACATTTCACTAGAGTATACTTTCTACAGACAGAGGATGAATGTGATGATCATTGCAAAGGTTGTTTTGATTTTCAATCATGGCATGAGATTCTTGGTCACTGTAATAATGAAGACATTTAGAAATTGCAGAATGTTGTTGAAGGATGACTAACAAAGGGTAAAGAGCGGTACACACCGGGACGAATATCGGCGCACGTTATTCGCCAGCGTTTTTCAACACGTTTTTTGTGTTCACACCCAGGCGATTTTCGCTGACGATGAGCCGAGTTAACATGCAAATTCATTCCCTGACATTAGATGGCGCTTAATGTAAAACAGAAATACCCCTGTACACAAGGTGGCGCTGCGCAACTTTACGCTTCTTAAAGTCGGTTTTTTACTCAGAAGAGAGCAAGTATTTCTGCGCTTGTCAGAATCAAACAAAGAAAACATGAATATTTCCAGCACCAATAGCTCCAGCTCCAGTACCAACGATGAAGAAATTATTGTTCTGTTGAATGATGAAAGACACCGGAAAAGACGCCGATTTTGGGAACCCCCCTTAGTTCCGAGAAGAGAAGAACATGGGGAGTTTTATCGACTGGTAGAAGAGCGGAAAATGTATCATGAGCGTTTTTGGGGATATTTTAAAATGTCCGTCCTTATTTCTTCGCGGCAGTGTAGACGCTACTTGGCGTCTATCTTCTTCGCCGTTATGTATGTGTGCTCAGCAAGACAGTTTTGTGTTTGAGCGCCCCCAAGTTGTGTTTTACTGTAACGTCAGAAGCTCCAGACACGTGTGCAAAAGCGCCATTCTCATTGGTCGTATAGTTTTTGACGCGGCGCGTCAAACCAAAAAAACGAACCCGAGGCGTTTTTTAAAAAATGACGCTTTTACGCGTGGCGTTTTTCCCATCGGTGTGCACACTCACATTGGTGCCCTTTGTTTAGTCGCGAGGCGTTAAACGTAAAAAGCAGAGAGGAAATCCTGTGGTCCCCAAACCAGATCCCCTCTGGCCCCTGGCTGCGCCTAGAAATTCTGTCCATAAAAACTATGAACAGAATTGGTGATGAAGGGCAGCCCTGCTGGAGTTCAACATGCACCGGGAACAGGTCTGACTTACTGCCGGCTATGCGAACCAAGCTCCTACTCTGGTCATACAGACACCGGACAGCCCTTAGTAAGGCTCCCCGGACCCCACACTCCCAGAGCACCCCCCACAGGATACCACGGGGAACGCAGTCGAACGCCTTCTCCAGATCCACAAAACACATATGGACTGGATGAGCGAACTCCCACAATCCCTCCAGCACCCTAGATAGGGTGTAGAGCTGGTCCACTGTTCCACGACCAGGACGGAAACCGCACTGTTGTTCCTGAATCCGAGGTTGGACTATCGGACGGACTCTCCTCACCAGTACCCTGGCATAGACTTTCCCAGGGAGGCTGAGGAGTGTAATTCCCCTGTAGTTGGAACACACCCTCCGGTTCCCCTTCTTAAAGGGGGGAACCACCACCCCTGTCTGCCGGTCCAGTGGTACAGTTCCCGACTGCCACGCGATGCTGCAGAGACGTGTCAGCCATACTATTACTATTACATAATATTAATATTTAGTCCATAATTAATAAAAACAAAAAGATTTGGAACAGTTGGTTACAAGGAAACATTTCGATACTTAGTGGAATTCCTTTAACAAAAATGGAGAGCATTTCAAGATTTATTTACTGTGCATATGTGGTATCTATTTCTGACACAAACATTAAGAAGATTAATCAAACACTATAATTTTTTAAATAAAAAAATGTGAGTCTCTGTAAAAATAAAAAGTGCAATAAAGTTTATTGAACAAAAATCTCAACATCCGATTTTTTTTACTACCGTAAGTATCATATGAATCCCGCACTAAAAATCCAGTGACGGTTGATTTGACTACGGAAATGCAAGAAGCGGGAGATATGACCGCGGCGCGGCGCGTAATATGAATGTACCCTCCGCTCCGCACTACGTTAACAAGTATCGCGTTGAATTAAGCATGTAATTATGATCGAAAAGGTAGTACAAATTTATGGGCGTGCCGCCGAAACTGAAAAATATTACGTAATTTGGACTGCACATGCGCAGTAAGTTTTGGTAGGAAAATTTCACGGGTAGGAGGAAGGATTTATATTGAACACCGGCCTCGGCAGCGTGTCTGCGCTTCGCCCAGGAACACATAACCATTGCTCGTTGTTTGCTTTACTTACGGGTTTGGCCTCTTCATCAGGTTTGACTGTTGGAGTGGCGCCAGCTCTGAGGTTTAGTCTCCTGGACAATCCACTTTGATACAGGCCGAGGTTAACAAAGCAATCATCTGTGAAATGGCGGTCACAAACAAAAATTTGCTGGCTGGTCTGTCGCGTTTCCCCGAAGATAAACTCCAACCATGTTTGACGAATAGGCTTTTCTTTGGGGAGGCTGAACAAACTCCTAAATCTCTCGCAGCCAAGGACACATTTTCTCCACTTAGCAGACATTGTTTTACAAAAAAAGGAGCCGTTGGTGTCTCTGCAGATTAGGTGCAAGAGGAACAACGCTAGCTCCGCGGAAACAGTGCGTGTTTGTGTGTGTGTGCTCCTGGAGGGGGCTGTCCCCTCACGTCCATACGTATGAACGTGGGATGTTGGGAAGGGCTGGAATTCAGAGAGCTGGGTTGGAGAGGAATGCTCACAGGTTAACATTATAATACACTTATTAAAAGCTCAAAAGGTTGATTTTGCAGCACATAGGCTGCGCATTTTGTAGATGCAGTTTGGTTTACTTCAGCGCATAGAAATGTGTGAACTAGAACGTGTTCCAGCCTGTTTTCCTGTGACGCCTCAGTCTATTCTATTTTACTGCTATGGTTGACGGATCTGACCTCTCACCCGGAGTCAGATAGACGTCAGGAAGCGGATCAATGCGGCCGATCATCTATCAACATTTGTTTTTATTTCTGTAGCTGAAAACCCCGCTGTTGAACTGCGCTGGAGAGGACATTTCTTTAAGGCGCAAACGGAAGTTTCCTCCCCGGCGAATGAATGGCAATGACGGCGGTGAGAACGGTGGCAGCGGGGGGCCCGGCGTCTTTGTCCCGATTCAGGGGAGCTTTGGTCGCGGGCGTTCTGGGGGACTGCATCGGCGGAGAGTTTGAAGGAGCGGAGGAGGTCCCCATGGAGAGCGTGCTGCAGCACTTGAGCGGCCTGGACGACGAAACCAAAGGAAACGGTCAGCTTTTCCACATGGCTGCTCCTGGTTTTTAGCCTGCAGCCGCAATCACACCGCAATCCTGCAGCGTAACCACGACTAACATTTATTACAGAGCAGTCACAACAACCGGCAACCTGACTGACGCAGACGCGTCACCTCAAATAATAACAAGTTGCGCTTTTTACGCACGAAACGTCGGGTAATTGCCTTCCGAAACGGCGACAATGCGCTTACATTTTGCCAGTTGGTGAAATCCAGATGACCCCATACTGCTAATGTTATGTTATCCATCCATGCCATAATACTGTAGCACAGGGGTCTGCAGCAACATTCAATACAAAATCTTACTGACAACAACCCAGTTGGCTACAAAGTCTTATTTTACCCTTTAGAAAAATGAGTCACTGTTTTGTTTTTATATTATTGTTGTTGTTATTATTATGACAAATATTCAATTTAATTTTATTTGTGTAGCCCAAATTCACAGCAACAGTCGTCTCAATGGGCTTCGTACTGGTAATTGTAAGGTAGACATACAATCAAATGGATCATAAATGCATAGAATTCAATAGGAAAATACTAAACTTTAACTAAACTAAACTGGCATTCCTGCCCTTAGACCTCCCTTCGCTGTAAGGAAAAACTCCTAAAAATAAACGGATTCCCGAAAAAAACAAAGAAACCTCAAGGGTGTCCACTTGAAGGAGGGATCCTCCCCCAGGACCGACAGGCCATGGACCAGAACTTATAGGAAAGAAATTAACTTATCTAACTCTACAACTACATATTGAACGTCTAGTTAGTAGATGAGCTTCATCCAGATGAAGTTGGTGGATGGTTGGGGGTGCGAGACGAGCCAGAGGCAGGGTCCACAGCCAGGTGTGGGAGCAGTAGTGGAGGTGAGCCAGAGACGAGGTACTTGGTCAGGTAAAGGAGCACGGATGAGCCAACTGGAATCTGGAAGCACTCCCAAAGAAGGAGAGTACATGAATCGCACTGCACCAAATAGAGACGCGGAGAACTAATTGATAAATAATAATAATAGGTACTTTATTTATCCCACAATGGGGAAATTCTTCTCCGCATTTGACCCATGCCCTGGTGGAGCGGTGAGCTGCAGCCTAACTGCACACGGGAGGCAGTAGCGGTAAGGGTTAAGGGTCTTGCCTAAGGACCCTCACTGTCAATTGCTTGCCATTGATATGGTACTAGTGCCAGTGTACATCCCCCTCTGGGAATCGAACCCTGAATTCCTGCATGGTAGCCTCTCACCTTACCAACCGAGCTACCCAGCCGCTTAAATTGATCATAAATAATGATCAAGAATAGAGGACAGAACCCCAGTGCACCATAGCAACGCCAGCTTCAAACTTCTAGCAGCCTACTAACAACTTTATTGTTAAGTTTAATTTAAACACATTAACAGTAAGGTAAGTATTCTCTGATTACTAACTACTCTGACAATAAGCCTCTCCAAAGAGGAATGTTTTCAGTCTAACTTTGCTTTTTTTAGGGGAATAATGTTTTTTTTTTATTGCATTTTGGTTTCTGGAATTTGGTTTTGGTTTCTAAAATGTAATGTTTTTTTTTAATTATTTTCTGTGCTTGTTGATCTTTAATATGTTTTTGCATTGAGTGATTTGTTGATGTAGTTTGCACTTCAAAGCCACCTTAAAAATTAAAATATATAATTAAAAATACACCAAGTGATCAGGTACTTTGATAGGTTTTAATGAGTCTTAAGGATTTGATACAGATGCAGATGAGCTGAGATGGATTTTCTCTGTGTTTTCTAGGCGTCCTTGAATACAGTGACGACACAGCAATGACTCGTTGTGTGGTTCAGTCTCTTCTCACTCGAGCGGGGTTTGATGAACAGGACCTGGCTCGCAGGTGCACTGACTTCTAACACTGTTTGGACGTTTTTAACCTCATGTCAGAAACAGCATGTCTCTTTTTCTTGTTCTTACAGGTTTGCAAAGGAGTACAGTACCTCCCCCGGTCGTGGGTATGGTAACGGAGTGATACAGGTATTGAAAAAGCTCTCATCGTTCCAGCTTAGTGACGTATATCAGCCAGCCAGAGATCAGTTTAATGGTCGGGGGTCCTTTGGCAATGGAGGGGCCATGAGGACGGCGCCCTTTGCTCTGACATTTCCTGACAGGGCGGATGTTAAAAGGGTGAGCGGTCTCCTTTCATTCCAGGCTTCTGTGCTCCTTTACCTGCACATATTTTCATCTAAAAATTGAAAATGAGTGTCCCTGTTCTGCACCTTCACAACTTAACGACTGACCACTGTTGCACTCTAAAACACGTGTCAAAGTCTAGGCCTCTTGGCCACATCCAGCCTGCCATGTAATATTATACAGCCCTCAAGATCATATTATTGTAATTAATGGCCCGGCGAAATGTGGTGTTGACAACATATTCACTACAGGCCTCATATTTATAATATCTCTTATTAATATTTCCAGGCTTTGTTTGTTTTGTTCTGCAGCATCTTCATATTTGTATAATTTTGACAGAATATATTTTTATGGAGGGCAAAATATTATACGTTATTTAAGGTTTAACTTGAGTTATTCTGGATTAATGTTCCTGTCTGTTTTATTCATATTTATGTTTTAAAAATTCAGTATTAAAGGGTTAAAGGTTTAGCTTTAGTGTGTTAAGTAAATGTTTATCTTCTTCGGCCCAAAACCTTAAGCATGTTTTTATTTTAGGCCCCCTGTGCGACTGAGTTTGCCCCCCCTTCTAATACGAGTCTGGAAAATTCACGCATTTTTTGTGTAAAATGGCTAAATAGAAGATGGGGAACACAACAGGATGTTGTCAAATTTTGTATGTGTGCAGGGGGGTTACTCGCCCAGGGAGTAAGTTAGTGTAGAACCGCCACCACCACCACCTTCAACATGTTTTTCATTTTTTTGCCCCCCTGAGCAATCAAGTTGGACACCCCTGCTCTAAAGCACACACAGACAATCCTGTCAAAGTATTTCTATTTGGCTACTAAAAGCTTTAAACCGTTTCCTTTGCAGTTTGCCCGTCTTGGTGCCATGTTGACACACTCCTGCTCCCTGGGCTACAACGGAGCAATCCTGCAGGCCTTAGCTGTTCATTTTTCCCTGCAAGGTGCCCTAGACCTGCCTCAGCAGTTCATAAACAATCTTATTGCAGAGATGGAGGAAGTGGAGGACAACAAAGAAACACGCAATGATGCAAGGATGTGAGTTCAATTACTAAAACGCCAACTTGATCTGTCTTGAGTTGCAGTTTTGTTTAATGCTTCAAACTGTTTTGTTCACTGTGTTCCTCCAGCTTAAAGGAAGCAGAAAAGCCTTTCTGTGAGCGTCTTCACAGAGTCAGAGACCTGATGAACAGAAGCAAAGTCAGCATAGAGGAAGTCATCTCTGAACTTGGTCAGTACACATCTGGGATCACGGTGAATTTTTTTTTTTTGCCTTGCTGATGTCTCCTTAAGCCAAATTTACTTATTGTTATCTCACTATCACTTGCTATGCAGAAATATCCAAAAAGCTGCAGTGGCCCCGAAGTGCAAACCACATCATCAAAGCACTCAGTGCAAACGCATTTCAGAGATCACAATTAAAAAAGCAAAACAATTATTTAAAAAAACATTACATTTTAGAAATCAAAACGAAATTCCAGAAACCAAATGAAAAAAGGATTCATAGGAAACAGTGATTATGATTTCCAGTCAACTGATGGTCGTGAGACCGACTCCCCAAGCAACCCAAAGGAGGTGCACTACAAAAAGTTTATTTGTTAAAATTACTTTATTTTTACTGAGGACAATGTTTATTCATTGGTAAAACAATTGCAGCTGAGCATCACGCCTCCTTACGTACACAGCACTGTTCTGCAATATCAGCAAACCAATGTTCTATACATGCTGGGGGCACAGATTTTTAAAGGAGTATGGAATACAAACTGCCAGACCGATTTTAAGCATTTATGACGATGACTAAAGGACTAGCAACACAATCGCCACTATAAGCCAGGGGTGCTCACACTTTGTGGGCATGTGAGCTACTTTAGAGTCGACAATGTCTTGAAGATCTACCTGTGTGTGTGTATATATATATATATATATATACACCTACACACACACACTATTAGTACATGTTTGTTAGTTATGTCATAGTAGTAGGTTTAAGTCCAGATGACAGCCCCTAAACCTACTACTATGGTAGAATCAACCTGGATGAATGAGAGTCTTCATAGACATATTTGTTAGTTATGATTATTCCATGGTCCGGGTGAATACTCGATTCTGATTGGCTGCTGGGTGTGCGTTAAAACCTGATAACAGCACAGTGATAAAAAGAAGTTCCGGTCACCTAGCTTAAATGAAGCCACCGTCCACCAGGCTTCCACGCCGTGCGTTAAAAAGTAATAACGCACACTTTGTCGCCCATTAACCCTTACTTATTAGTTACATGTTTATTTGTACATTGTTGTTTATGTACTGATAATTCAAAACTACACTGTAAGATTACACAAAGGTAATTTTTTACTAACAGATGAGGCGTTTTATTACAAAGACAGAAAGCAGCGACTACCATTTTTCATGATCTGTTGTGTACCGTAATGCGGGGAGCGTGGCAGTTCAACGGCGCTGCTGGCTCCATATGAAGCGCGTGCCACGGAAAACACTGCTTCCTTAATGAGCTCTTATTTATCGGGCGGGAACTGCGGAGGACCCACGCGGGGCGGCTTCAATAAACACTCCGGCTGTCCGGAGTGGCCTTCTGCCGGGGACTTGACCTGCCGCGGGGCAGAAAGCGACTTCCTGATGACAGACTGAATCTGCGCTCAATGAATATAAACACGCATGTGCAGTGACGTGTGTATCAGAGGATGTCCGATTGGCCGTTCTGCATGTCAATCATGTCCCGTACTTCTCTGTGAGGATTTTGATTGGGTGTTGGATTTTTTAGAAGTACATTTTTATTTTTTGGGTTGTTCGGGTTTGCTGGCCTGCAATCCACCCTCATGTCTTGAAGATCGACCGGTCGACGTAATGAGCACCCCTGCTTTAAGCCAACCAAACATGTCCAGTCTTAATACACCCCCAAAAAACGGTGTCCTGCATATTAAAGAAAAGGTTAAACAAAACAGGGGAGAGTGGGGTAATTTGTGCCAAGGGGCAAATAGTGAAAACCAGTGAGTGATTCGACCCAACAATTTGGAAGAGGCAACCATTTCACTCATCCTCCAAAGAAGGGAGACACATTTTAGTTAAAAAAACAAAGTAAAAATTCCACGGCCAAGGTTTTTTCATTTGTACGTCCGAACAATTATAGATAACTTTTATACAGTTAGCATGATGCTGTCTTAAAGACTGGGGTATGATTTTTTTTTTCTTAAAATGGCGGGATCGGTGTAATTTGTGCCAAAGGGTGTAGGTTAAGGTGTGCCAGCAGCACATCTTCACATTTAAAGAACACGATGGAGTCATCCCTAGAAGTGACGAGCTCAAGAAACTCAAACACAAAAACCTTTTGGTACAGTCAGACAGAACGGAGCTTAATCTAACATTCTCTTACAGCATCGACAAGTAGGCTGGATCTGTGAAGAGATTCAGATCCAAATGAATTGTAAATGATTATCTGCATATTTTTAAACGTTTTCTTTTGTACTAAATATATGTTCACATGGCACAGGTTTTAACAAGGTTTTAACACCTCCCTCTCCTAAATTGTCCGAATAAGAATTAATCAAACAAAGAAGGACTACAAACGACTTGCAAAGATCATTGGCCCTCATTAAAAGAAGAAGCCTTGCATTTAATAGCAGCTAAGGACGGAAAACAAAAAAGGTCAAAAATGAACCAGCTTGCTTCACACACAAACACCCCCTGAGCATCTGACTCCATCTGCTGAAAGGCTATGAAGTTTATAATGAACTCTGTGTTCAGTGACCAAAGTTGGTCGTCGTAGGAGCATTAAAAAACTCTTGTCTGCAGCTAGATCAGAAACCAGTTCACACTACTCAGCTGTTTTTCGAATTTTAAATTTCTCATTACAAGAACTCAGACTACAGTAACTTCATTTCTGTTAACATGGAATGACCAAATAGCATGAGTTTGTCTGTCATTTACTAACACAATTGAACTTGAAAAAACAAACAGGTAAATCTTTTTTAATTACAATTTTAGTGTCTAATTTTGCTGTTCAATTTTCTTAAGTACTTCATGGAGTAGTTTTTTTTCCCTCTATATTGACTGTTAAATATTCCTTGGATTCAGATTCTACTCTTCACTATCTTACACTCAACTTGTATTTTTCTCCAAGGTAATGGGATTGCAGCACTCCATTCTGTCCCCACTGCCATCTTCTGTGTCCTGCACTGCCTGCAGCCTCTGGAAGGCCTTCCAGAGAGCTACGGTGGCCTGGAGAGGACAATAGCTTATAGCTTGGCTCTTGGAGGTGACACAGATACCATAGCCTGCATGGCTGGTGCCATAGCAGGGGCCCATTATGGCATTGAGGCCATTCCTCAGTCTTGGATAAGGTGCTGTGAGGGAGCAGAAGATGCTGATGTGAATGCCGAACGGCTTCATAAGTTATACCACCAGTTTCCTCAGGGGGGCAGGAGTGAGAAAGTGAAACAGCAATGGTACAGAGAAGAAAACCAGAGTGGAGCCAAAACCGGAGTGAAGTAATCCCAATTTTCATCGTCAAAAAAGACTCTAAGAAACATGAAAACACAAGAGACATTTTAATGCTTATTTTTTTGATTCAGTCAATGTTAAGACCTGCAATCTAACAGTACAAATTGTTGTTTTGATGCCGTTAATGTCTTTGTTGAGTTATTAAGCATGAAATCTAAAGTACAACATTAAAAAAACTCCAGTAAATTTGTTTTGTGCTGAACAATCATCTGTCTTATGGAAAGTTGCACTATGATTTAGACATGTTTTGTTTTTAACCGTTTTGTCTGTTATTAAAACTATGATTTGCACGACAGTAATTCTTCATTTCAGTTCACTTGTCAGAATCAGAATCAGAAATACTTTATTGATCCCACACGTGGGAAATTTGTTCGTTACCATAACAACTGACAGGAAAAAAGAATAAGAATAATATAAATAAAAAAAACAAGAACAAGGAAAATGTGGTATAATTTAAAGAGCTATTTACAAAACAGTGCAGGTAAGAGATGTGCAAAATAAAGAAAGGAGAAAAAAAGTGCAAAGGTTATCTTCTGCTTTGTGAGTTATTGAACAGGGTTATAGTATTGGGCAGGAAGGATTTCTGGTACCGGGCAGTTTTGGAGCGGAGCTGTCTGAGCCTTCTAGAGAAGGAGCTCCGCTGTTTGTCCAGAACAGGGTGGAATGGATGCTCTGGGTTGTCCATGATTGAAAGGAGTCTGTTCAGTGACCTCCTCTCCATCACTGCTTCAAAAGTTTCCTGTTTGCAGCCAATGACAGAACCCGCCTTCCTGATCAGCTTGTTCAGTCTGTTGGTGTCACTGACTGCAATGCTGCTTCCCCAGCAGACCACGGAGGAGAACAAGGTGCTGGCTACCACAGCCTGGTAGAAGATCCCCAGAATCTTGCTGCACACATTAAATGACTTCAGCTTCCTTAGGAAGTAGAGTCTGCTGCAGGCCTTCTTGTACACAGCAGTGCTGTGGCTCCTCCAGCTCAGTCTACTGTCGATAGTCACACCCAGATATTTATACTCCTCCACCGCTTCCACATCCTTGCCCAGGATGCAGAGGGGTTGTAAGACAGTCCTTTTACTCCGGAAGTCGATCACCATCTCCCTGGTCTTGTCCACATTGAGCAGCAGGTGATTCTCTCCAGCCCACTCCACAAATCTGACCACCAGCCTCTTGTACTCTTCCTCCCGTCCACCGCTTATACACCCCACAACCACAGAGTCATCAGAGAATTTCTGTAGGTGACATGACTCTGAGTTGTGCTGAAAATCTGAGGTGTATAAGGTGAACAGAAATGGAGAGAGCACAGATATTATAGAATTGTAGCCCTTTCCATCCAGTCCTCATCCATGTCCCTCTGGAGATTATCCTTCTCCTCTGGCTCACCTGGGAGGCACAAAATACTGACATAATTTAAATTCACACCTTCAACTTCAGCTAAAGACCCATCACCCCTGTCTGGCACTCTTTTAACCTCCAGACCATCCAAACCAGAAAAACAGTCTTAACTCCCAATTATCCTTGTGGTTTTTTTTTTTACCTATAGACATTTTTCTTCACACAACCTTCTGCTTTTACCACAAATGCACTAGATAGTGCCCGTTCTGGTTCCACTGTCTGATACCAGCAACAGACAATATACAAATACTGTGTCCAAAGCCACATTTGAATCAAGACTTGTTGTTGATAATTTAGTAGATGTTCTCATTTGTGTCTTTAACCCTCCCATGTGGACAGGATTTGATGTCTGCTATCACCTCTGCGCTGTCTCGTAGGGTTCTTTTGACCCCACCCTTATGTCAAAGCGTTATGTGTGAATGACAAAAAAACAACAACCCCTAGTGCCCGAAGAAAGGGAAAAAAACTAATGGGGTCAGTCAAGCTCTGGAGTAAGCCCTGGCTGCGGCCTGCGGAACGCTCAACGTCGCGGAAGGCTGGAATGCTGTGGAATGTTAACCCCACCCACACATGCTGTGGAATGCCAACTCCGCCCACGTTGAGTCTGTCACGTAATGCTAACCCCGCCCACGTTGAGCTTGTGCATGTGATTCTCCGTCAGTGCAGTTGTGATTCCAGGAAAGCAGATTTTAGAAGACAGCTGGAGAATACTGTGGAGTACGGTTGCCAGAGGGTGAACGGCTGAGATTGAAGACGCTCTTGGGAGGGGAGGAAAATTTGAATGGTGCAATTATAGGTTTTTTGAGCAGAACCAGATTATTAAAGAGAATATAGTTGTTTTTTTGTTAGGTTATCCCCCACTTCGATCCATACTCCAACACAGTTGATTGCGGTTATGCACCTTGTCGTTGGTGCCTCCCGCCATTTAACCCTTGTGCTATCCTAGGCACTTTACCATTGGGAGTTGGGTCACCTAGACCCACTAGACAGTGCTCTGAACCTTTTTTCTTCAATGATCTGTGATCCTCACTGGTGTCCATGGATTACATGAAATCTTTCCACCTTTATCCACCTTTGTCATGGTAGGGAGAACACATCAAAAGAAGGGAAGGGTCTTAGGATAGGACAAGGGTTAAACTACAAGAAGAAGTCAGTGCAGCTCTTCTTTGTTTTTCAAAATGGAGGAACGCATCAACGAAATAACGGTAAGTTAATGAAAAGAAAACTCTTGTGATTATTGCTCGCTTTTCCACGACAATTATTCCGTTACGCTGCAGATGAGGCTGTTATTTCGTATTTTCAAATGTATTGTGCTCTTTTCCTGCCGTTCTAATTTACGTGGTTGAGGTTCTACATGGAGCTAGTTTACTAAGCTTAAGTTGCGGCTCTCTTGGGACTTTCTGTCAAGCTTTTTATGTCATCTATTGTCGGTAAAACTTTGTTACATCTGTATTAATTTCTTTCTTTGTAAAGAGACCAATTACAGTTTTATTCGAAGATGAAAAACCAACGCCAAAAAAACAAAACACTTTCCATTGTTCATTTTGCCATTAAAGGATGGAGAGCCTGCTGTGGTCTACCACATAGAAACACATTCGTCCGTGAAACACAAAGGCACATCTAGGCTGTGTCCGAATTCCCACCCTAATCCCTAAAAAACTATAGTGCGGGACTATCCAGTTCCCAGGATTTTGAAAAATTAAAATCTAAGATCACCTAGAACCGGGTCCTGATCAAAAACCACTTGACCTGCAGCCCTGCTATTCATTTTTACTCATTGAACCGATGGAAGCAGAATACATCCCGGTTGAGTTGGGCAGTTCTGTCTGAGCCCGTTTAAATAAATGACTCAAGTTCCCACCTTTTCCTGAGTTTGCTTCAATTGCAGTTCTTGTGTGTATGTATATGAAAATGCTGCACTTTTATTTCTTTGTGTTACACTGTACTTTTTCCAGACACATTGCACACCTTCTCTCCCCTGGACCCTGGAGGACACTTGGCAGAAATGTTCCTGTTTGATTTTTCTTTGCATCAGCTAAAATTTTCTTTTTACTTACTGTCCTTTAATCAAAACTTTTTTTTCACCCCCCCAGAGTCTGGCAAAGCAAGGGTGCTCAAACAACTGTGGCATGTTTATCATAATGGTAAGACCATGGCTGTTCAAAAGCAAACCAATGATTAGAAATTACCATGGTCATTAAATGTTCCCTTCAATAAAGATCAATACAACGTACCTAACTTTATTACAATGTCAATAATGAAGGTGCACATGTTGCCCTTACCAGTTGTAGGAATAATTTATATAAGTTATCTCATATTTGCTTTTTTATGCATCACCTAGCTATATATAGGTGATATAATCATGTTTGCAGAAGTGTCTGTGTCCAACGCTGTTTCACAGGAAGGTGGAGGTGACACCCTTGGGAGAAAACGTTTTGCGTCTTTCAGTATCTTCCTGCAAACTTGAGTTAGCTGTGTCTAGAATGAATCGAAGGACGCTCTGTGTTAGTTTATCCGTGAGAAAGGGCTTTGCAGGTCTGAAGATGATGTGGGAAGACTGTAACAGATAGACATGTTGTAATTAATGTTTTCTGATAGCGCTGCAGCTGTGTTCTGTTTCTCCTCCTTAGAGCTCAGTGCATATGTAAATTAGGGAAACCCAACAGACTTAATAAAAGGGGAAGCAACAGAATATGCGCCAGGAGTGGAGAGAGCTTGTTTACTGGGTATAATCTCTGTTGCTCTCCTCGTAAAGGTACCTTAGTCTGTTTGTCTTTCTGTCCTTTTTGAATTGTTATGATGTTGCAGGTTGTTTTAACTTAACACCAGTGCTCCTCTCTTTGAATATGGAAAGGGGATTCATATTCAAATTACAGCCTTTAATTTTGACAGAATTTTATTTTCTATTAACATTTTTTATTGAAAGGCAGTTTTAAAGTCACAAATAGTTTTGATAAGTTTGCCCTTTTTGCTTTTTTTGAACTGAAGGGTTTTGAATTATACCATGCTCTCTCTGGGTGAAAGCTCGATTCTGATTGGCTACTGTGTGTGCATTAAAAAGTGAAAACAAGAATTAAGGGCTAAAACTAGTTTAATATTATTTATTTCTTTTGTAAGTGACCATGGTATATAAAGATACTGCGTATTCAGAAATGTCACATAGTTCTATATATTAACATGTAGTTTTGACTTTCACATTGTCCACTGGGACTAGTCTCTTGATTTCAGTGAGGTGTTAGTATGTAATTCTGGTCAGTTTGTGTCGAGGTGAATTCAAGACACTTTTGGGTTGTGGCATAAACTAACCTACTCTATTTTTTCCAAGGAAAACATGCAGCAAATTAGAAGATGATGGTGTCTTCATCTAATGGAAATTTTTTATTTTCTATTGCACATTTGTAAATTTTTTGGTACTTGTTATTTTGTATTCTTCATTTTTGTGAAATAATTTTATTATTCTATTATTTCTGTGAAATTTTTTTCTTATGCATGTAAGCACTGAATAGTGAGCGGCTTTTTTTCATTTCATTGTATACGCGCGTATGATGCAAATTGGCCATGTGCTGATTACAATAAAGGCATTCTATTGAACTTTCCAATGCCGTACGTGCTCTATATATGATACCACTATTAAAATCCTTATTTTTTTTACTACATATTTTACTGAAAACTCTCTTGGTTGACCTTTTTGTGGCAGGGCAAGAAAACGGGTTGACAACGCCACCTGGGGCCTGCTGAGCCCCAAAAGATTTTAAAATAAAGGCAGGTGCAGGTCAGTCGTGGAGTACCCGGATGTTCTCGGGTGCCGTATGTTCTCCGGGGTCGCCAGGTCCTTCGGTAATATTGGCGTCACACTATTTGATTAGCTGTAAGTTACCCACGACCAATGAGTTAACGTCGCTACGTTTTAAAAAACTTTATTGATAGTACGGTATCAGACATTAACAATGACGTGCGCGTTAACAGACAATAAAATGTAATCAATATTGCCTCGAAGATCAGTCACCATTGCCAAACATAACATATTAACATAAGAAAATAAAAAAGAATAGAGGAAAAAAAAAAGCTTAATGAACATAACACACAAAATAAATAAAAACATAAGTAAAAAATAAAATAAAGACATAAGAAAAAATCTAAATAGTCTAATATACCTAGTTAAGTTAGGGGTATTCGTGAAGTTTGTATTTCTGAACAAAACTAAGCAATTTCAAGCCATTCTTCTTTTTCATATAATGAAGTGATTGAAAGTAAAAACAGAGCTCTTTATTAAATGTTATAAAAAGTGGTTTGGTCTTCAAAACTTGTCCTCACCAAGATGGCGGTGCTCTCCTCGTGATGTCCTCTGTGATATAACTCATTTGAAGGACCCGAAGGACCCAACCGAGAACTTATACGGCAACCGAGAACATCCGGTACCCACACCTGCTCTAAACCAAAGGCAGAGGCTGCGGTTTGTTTTAAATATAATTTATTAGAATGCAGTTAAAAACAATGCTAAGAAACCTTTTTAAAAAACAATTCTTGATAAAAGTCAGTTAAAAATGTTCTGGAGGAGGAGGAGCTTACAGAAGGTGGCTAAAACAGCGTAAAAACAATACAAACACCCCTTTGTGAATCACTGCACACGTGATGGAAACCACACAGCACACTGGGACCCGCCACCAGACACAGCAGTCCACCACTTCGGCCTCCTACCTCCTGAAACAACAATAAAATCGACAATATCAATAAAAGACAAACAATTAAAAATAAAGATTAAAAGATGATTAGTGTTCAGGCTGGTAGCCAGCCCAACCACGCCCGATCAGCTGGTGACAGCCGTCCACAGTCCTGCGAGATGCCACAGCAACGAGGTCTCCGTGAGCTGGGCGTTCACTCCAACTGGTTCCGTCATAGGCGGAGGTGGGACCCGGACCGTCACAGTAAAACAATAAAAAGTAAAAGCAGCAGCTTAAGCCCCTATTCTTGAGGAGAAGGGCGTGCAGCCTAAAAGCTGCGTTCGGTCACTGAGAGGAGGGAGGATCTAGGTGAAACAGTCACGTCACGCTTGCAGATCATTGCCGCTACGTTGCAGATGCGCCAAAGTCTGGCCATGCATACTGTCAAAAGCAGCTTTTTTTTTTAAAGGAACCCCTTCTTCTTGATGTAAAAAGTTCTGTATTCTGTTTGCGATAGTGTTTTGTGTCATGTTTTTTTGGTTGTTTTTGCCATCACAACGTTGTAAATTCTTTTTTTTTTGTGTGCTGTTTTGTGCATGGAGCTGCCTGCCAACCCCCGTTCTACTTCTCGATGCCTTGGATGTATGGCACAGCACAAGTTCATGTCCGAATGAAGAGGAGAGCTTTTAAAGCACAGCCACCAAATTAACACAAGTGTGTTACTGCTGCCTCACAAATAGTGGGCGTGTCCTACTTAGTGGGCGTGCTCTACTTGCCACAATCTACCCCACTGTACATCATCGCCGATGTCAAGTTCAATCCAAGGTCTAAACCAAGCGGTTACTGTGATTGGAAAACATTTGACTTCCTCCTAACAGTCTCTGCTACTGATCTTCCAGAAGATGATGAAAGGATTTGCAGTGCTGACCAGCAGTTACCTGGTTTTGACCTCACCGAACCCCTACATGTTGTTCTGATAGAAACGGGTCGGTGATATTACGGGTGGTACCGCCTGCTCGCAAGCGTCACTCTGTGGGACGGCTGTGGCCTCAATCGTGTCGGGTAACTGGGGTACGCCCGGCCGGAAGTCAAGAGAGACCACCACTGGTGGGACAACTGGCTGTTCTATAGTGGCTGATGAGTGAGATGCTCTCTTAATTGCCAGGTCAAAGTCATGCTCATGTTCCTCCTCTAAACTAGAGCAAGCTGAGGTTAAAGGCTCGCCAAGGCCAGTATTCTCCGCCAAAGGCTCGCCTAACCACGCCTTCAATAATGAGCAGTGGACTTGTCTGCGTTCGAGCAAAAGTTGCTAACTGGAGCAATGGTGTACCACGGACCCACTCTCCGTGGTGCTTTAATGACCTTGTGCACCGAATTCCTAAAATCCTGAATTTTTGTGTGGCCTAGCACTGAAGTCTCTGACCAGTACCTGTTGACCTTCAGTCATTGGAGAGTCCTTTGCATTTTGGTCATGCTTATGCTTCCTTCGGGATGCAGAGGCTTTCAGGCGCTCCTGGGCTCCCTGATAAGCCATCACAGCAGGCCTGCTGTTCCCTAGACACCTCGTGCTACACCCCCCACCATGATCATTTACCCTTCCCAGAAAAAAATCCGACAAGGGAGCCTTGGTTTCCTTAAACTTATGAGGAAAAAGGGGGACTCCCCTGTTGACTGATGTGGTGTTGTATTATAATAATATAATACCTGAGGCAAACATGCATGCCAATCCCTCTTCCTGGAAACAAGCAGAGTACGCAGCAAGTTGTGCAGGGTCCTGTTAAACCCGTTCACCTGGCCATTCCTGCTGGATGATCTGGGGTTGTCTTGAGGACTTTTGTATCCCGTAAGGAGATGTGGAGGCTTCTTAATGAGAGAACTCTCAAAACTTCTGCGACCCTGGTCAGAGTGGATCACAGGCTGGGACACCAAACTTTGTAAACCACTGCACTAGCACCTGGGCCACCGTGGAGGCACACTGGTCCCGAGTGGGAATTGCTATGGTGTATTTGCTGAAAACATCAGTGATGACCAACACATTTTCAACACCGTTCCTTGCTGGTTCCAGGAGGGTATAATCAATGGCCAAAATTTCATTAGGCTGTGATGCCATCAAGTGTCCCATTAGACTAAGAGCCGGCTGGGGGGCATCTTTTCCCAATTGACACCTTTCGCATGCTTGGCACCACTGAGTGACCTCCGACGCTATCCCTGGCCAATAACAGCGCGATCTTAAAAGTGACAAGGTCCTCTCGATCCCCTGGTGGCTGTGCTCCTGATGAACCTGGATTAAAACCTCATTCTTCAGAGAGTTTGGCAGAACCAACTGCATCACTAGTTCGGCCCCATCTGGGCACAACACCTGGCGGTATAAAACACCATTGACTTCAGTAAGCCGATTCCACTGTTTAAACAGAGTCAGCACAGCGGGGGACATCTGTTTCCGCTCTGCTGCATCGGACGTCTCTGGCGCCTCCAAAATCCGCTTGATTTTTAATCGTGTGGTCGTTGCTGGAACACCCAGCTCCTGGGCGTTAGATTCGACAAAAGCGGCAATCGGAGCCTGAGCAGCCTGGACTGACAGCGGCCCAATGCTTGCTGTAGCGCTGGTGGGACAGACGTACCTGGAACCACAGAATCAACATCCACACAGTTCAGGGAGTGTTGACGTGACAGCACGTCTGCATTGCTGTTGCTCCGACCGGGCCGGTACTTTATGTCAAAGTCGAAGGCGGCTAGCTGAGCTGCCCAACGTTGGTCGGTGGCACCCAACCCAGCTGTAAACAAATGACTAGAGGGTTGTCTGTATAGACAACACACCTCTAACTAACAATGAATCCCGAACTTCTCAGTCATGGCCCATTCCAGGGGCCAAAGCTTCGAGGATTTCATGGAGCTATAATTTGACATGTTTGGCTCCGTGGGCCTCGAAACCCCTGCTAGCATATGCTGTAGGTCGCCCTTTCCGTCCTGCTCTGGAAACACAGCCCCAAGGCCTGCATAACTGGCATCCACCTCCAGTATGAAGGGCAGAGAAAAATCTGCATATGCCAGTATTGGAGCAGTGGTCAGCTTTACCTTTTAACATGTCAAAAAGCCTGTTGGCATTCTTCTGTCCACATGCCAGTGCTAATCTGAGGACTTAGCCTGCTGGACTTCTTCGCACCCCACTCAGCCGCCAACCTGTGAAGGGGGGCTGCCAACTTAGCAAAACCCTCCACAAACCTCCTGTAATAGCTGGAAAACCCTAAAAACGAACGCAGCTCTGTACCAGTGGTTGGACGCGGCCATCTAGACACGGCCTCCAACTTCGCTGGGTGGGGTGGAAGCACCTGGTCTGAGATGACATGTCCCAAATAATTCACACCTCGATTGGGAGAAGAAATTTTACTGACAATTTTACCTTGAGACCCTTCAGCTGCAGCCGTCCCAGCACCACCTCCAATCGTTCTAAATGCTGGGGAATGGTAGACGAGAAAACCAATATAGCGTCAAGATATAGTAGTAAAGTCCGGCCCTGTTGGTCACCAAAAAGTCTCTGCATTAGACGTTGGAATGTGCTGGGAGCATTACAAAGCCCAAACGGCATCCGGTTCCACTCGAATAGGCCGATGTGCTCCTTCACAATCTCGTATTCCGAGGGTGGGATTCGTCTGTACCTCTGCCGGACGGGTGTGTCATCGAGGAGTGGGATGTCGTGAGAGATGAGGTTAGTGACCCAGTTTTTTATTTTCCCAGTCGGATTCCCCGGGGTCTCCGGATGTGCGGTGCGGCCCCCCTCAAAGCATAACCATGCTAGTAGAGGATATAAGCATGATGAACGGGCATGCAGAGGTCGAACATGACTTGCAAAACACCCTTTCTGAGTCCTCCTCATCAGGGGGTCGTCTCTGCAGCCCCTGGAGACCCCGGGGTTCCTCCTCTCCTTCACCCCTCCAGTATCCCCAACCAGGGAGCTAGCCCTCCCATTTCCCCTCCCCCCTCCTTTAGGATCCCTAAATCAGGAGCTAGCCCTCCCCTCCAATTCCCTGATCCTCCCCCTTAGCATCCCTAATCAGGGAGCTAAGTACCTCACCTTCCTAACCCTACCCTAACCCCAATCCAATCCTACATCCTCTCATCCTTCGCCCCTCCCTTTTTCCCAAACAGGGAGGTAGCCTCATCTCCCCCCCCCCCCAAACCGACCAGGTAACATCCCCTACCAGGGAGCTAGCCCTCCCCTCCCTCCCTTTTCCCATCCCCCCCCCTTAAACATCTCTAAAACGGGAGTTAGCTCTACCCTTCCTTTTCCTGATCCTCCCCCTTAGCATCCCTAGCCTGGGAGCTGTTGTCTTACCCTATCCTACCCAGTTTTTTGTTTTTTTAAACCTCAAACTCTCTTTTTTAGATTTATAAGAATTATATATTAGGATCTCAAGGAGTTTTTTTTTTTAAAGGGACAGCAAAACATTTTACTAACCTATTTCAATCATTTTTACTTTTGTCTTTAAATCTGCATGTTTTTTATGTATGATTTAATGAGGTAAAGCACTTAATTTTAGCACTTATTTTTACATACTAACAACTTTGCATGGTTTTTACCATGCTTTTAGCACTGTTCTAGATTTGGTGTTTCTAATTAGCCCATAATATTTGAGTCATATTAGATCTTTAACCCCTTATATTTATTTTGATTTTAATTTTTTTTAATTATTTATTTATTTATTTGTCCCCTTTTTTTCCCTTCCCTTTCTTATCCCCCTCAGTGTCCCAGAATCACTATAAAGTTAGGTGGTCAAATGGTAATGGTAGCTATGGTAGCCGTCCACCACCTCAGCAATGTGTCCCGGGACGATCATCCTCCCTCCTTGGACAGAATAACCCACAATCTGGCCACAATTATTAAACCTGCTTCCCCCAATCTGCAAACACAAACTCTAATCGAGGGGAAAGCTAGGAGTTGGGCCTTCACCACCATCCTCATCCTCAGAGATCTCTACCAAAAAATCATTGACTCTGAGATTCATAAACTCAGTCAGTTTTCTTCATCGGATTGGAGGGGTCCTTTTGAGATAGCCACAACATGGGCAAAACGTAATCTAGGCAGACGCCTGAGACAAGACACTTTGGACCGTGCCCAGACTGTCATAATCGCCAGGCTGACAGAAACTGTCTCCCATCCTCCTCCTGCTGCTGCTGCTGTTGCTGCTCCTTCTCTTCCAGCACAGGTAGGTGATCAGGCATCATCATGGCTCCATCATCACCTCAAGCGAACCAGCCTCTCCCCACGAGACCACGGAACCCCGCTGCAACACGAGCACCAACCCCGCCCCAAAGCAGTGGGCATCAGATCACCACGGTCGCCAAGATCCACGCACCGCCTCCACCCACGTCAGTCTCCCGGATTTCAGTGGAGACCATGACGGAGCCCATCTAGTGGGACAGGTCACCTATGTTCGACTTCGAAGAGGCAAGTGAAACCGAACTTTCGCCTCACATATCTCCTCCTCTTCTTTCTCCCACGATCCATCTTCCACCACGCATAACTTGCTCATAAATGAGACCCACCAAAGAAGGTGTCGTACCAGTTCACGACATGCAGAAGGCTGGCTCCGAATCAGAAGAGGAAATCGTCCTGGAGCCAGAACCAGCAGGGAAGCACACCACAGCAAGGAGCCAGAGAAGAGGAAGTCAAAGAGAAGGGAGCCCTCCTCCCATTGAAACCAACACCTCCACCATTGGGGGCAGAGAGTACTACACAGTCACCCCTGCCACTTTTTTCAAACTGCGATCCATCGTGCAGTCCCGACTGGCCATTGAAGGTGCAGAACAGACGACATCTTCTGCAGCAGAAATGCAGGTTTGTGCTCTAAAGAGACGCAACATCACACCCCGCAAATTCACGGAGTGGCACCTGCACATACATGAGAAGACTGTCATCATTGGAGACTCCAACATCTGCCACCTTCCACCTTTCAAGGGTGGCAACGTACAAATGAACAGTTTTCCTGGAGCCAGATGGCATCACGCCGAATTCTTCCTGAAGACGGCCACCTTCCAGACGGAACTGGAGATTCTCCTGCTATACTTTGGAATCAACAACAGATCACAGAGGAATAAAAAAGCCCCAGTGACAGAGATGATCAAAGCCCTGACTTTAGCAGGACAAAAGTTTCTGAACGCCATGATCTTCGTCCCTCACGTCAGCTTTTCACCCAACCTTTCAAAAAAGCCGTCCTCATGCATCTCAATCAGCACATCCAAGAACTGACAGATTACATTCCTCCATTTGGTGGCGTCTTTGAGACTCAGAAGGACAACGTCCACTGGACTGCAGCAACAGCCAAGACGCTGGAGCACCTGGTTAGACTAACCATTCCCCTAAACCTGTCACAGAGGGAGGGGAAAGATGGAGTTATTAACCTGTGTGAGGACTTTGTTCTTTCTCTTACACAGCTCTCCCTGCTGAGCAGAGGATTTATCTTCATCCCATCCAAATGTAATAGTAAGATTTCAATCCAGACATGATTTACAGGAATATCATCGCAGGATTAAGTTAAGCAGTCACTGTAAGGACAAAGACAGCATCCAACATCAGCCACTCACGCATAAACCCTCTTTTGCGACTCTCCCAGCCCAAATTAACACTTTAATTAATCGGGATCTCATATTTTGAGAATGATTTTAAAATCATTCACAATGCACCAAATCTGAGTGGAGATGAAGCAAAAGCTTATAAAGAATTGATCCAAAATAAAGACATTGTGATTAAACCAGCCGATAAGGGCAGTTTAACAGTCATTATCGACAAAAAGATTACTTAAACGAAGGTTATGGACAATTAAATGATAACACCCATTACCTCAAACTTCAGAAACCCATTTATCCGGACACAATCCTCATGGTAGACAGACTTATTAATAATTTACCAAAAAAGAAATTCATTGATCGGAAGAAAAAAAAACGTACCTTCAGGGCACCTCGCAACCGAGGCCCAGGCGGTTTTACATGTTGCCCAAAATCTATAAAGATCCCCAAAAATGGACAATTCCATTTAAAATTTATCCAGGCAGACTCGTCGTTTCAGGCTGCGAAAGTGAGACTTATTACACAGCAGAATATTTGGACTTCCTTTTAAATCCGCTATCTAACAAGCATGACAGCTATCTTAAAGACGAGTACGATTTCATTGAAAAAATTAAGCAGATAGTAATCCCAACAGTTTCCTTACTCTTTACTATGTATGGAAGCGAATCTGTAGCATAATTTAAAATAAAGTCAAAACCAGAAATGCTTTTTTATTTTCTAAATGAAGCTGCATTTTTTGACTCAAAATTAAAATGAAAAAGCAATCCACCAAAGTGCATTTTCATTTTCTTCAACAACGCTTATTCTGTCACTTAATTAAAATGATAAAGAAATTATATTTGACATTTCATTTTCAAAATATTCTCTGGTAAATGTGTAGCAAAATTAATTTAGAAATGTCTAATTTGAAAAATGGATTAACAGAATGCTTTTTCATTTTCAAAATCTAACTGCATCAAATGACTCAAAGTTAAAATGAAAAATATATACTTCACAATGCTTTTTCAATTTTCCTTAAAAACAGCTAATTCTGTGTGATAATAAAAACGAAAATGCAAAGAGGGGATTGCATTTATTTTAACATCCACCCTGCGAACCCTGTCGCATATCTCAATTTGAATAAGCATTTCCAGCAAGGAGGCAGGGCGATGACATCAGTGCTATCTCCGTGTGTCCGGCTGCTAACAGACACATGCTAGGAGCAGTGTAGCTTTGTGTTAGCAGCAGAGGATGGTTGTGAACTTCTGATGATTTTACACAGCTTCTCAGGACTACATAGCAGCATTTCCGTCTTCTGCTAACGCACCGTGGTACGTCGACACCCCCCCCCCCCTGACAAGCTTTTTTTCTTCGGACTGGCAGTTGCCTTCGCATAGCGGAGTGCGAAGCCCCGCGACCCTGTGTGCCTGTGTGCAACGTTTGTTTGGATGGGAGCGGGGATGAGCATGCGGATGGGCACAACTGGGGGAAGAAGACTCCCCCGAGCGACCGGCCCCCCAGCCAGCGCCCCCCCCTCCCAGGGCGGCCAGGCAGCCAGGAGCCGGCAAGCCAGCCGCAGATAAGCGCCGAGAGACAGTCACGAGGAAGGGGCCTGGAGCCAACCCAGAGGGGGCAGGAGGTCCAGCCCCACCATTCATGCCCCGACTTCCCTAAGGGACTAGCACACCGCCCCCCAGGGCGCAACCCCCCTTCCTAAAAATAAAATAAGTAAATAGAGAACCAAAAATAGATGAAAAAATTAATTAATAATAATAATAATAATAATTAAAAAAAGGAAATTAAGAAATAAATTCAAAAGAAAACAACAATAATAATTAAAAAAAAAAAGGAAAAACAAGGGAACCCCTTACCCCTGCTGTGGATGCATCGCCGAACCCCGGGGGGCCAGGGTAAGTGCAAAACGCCCAGCTGCAAGCGAAACACGGACCGTGGGCAGCAGGCCCCAGAACCCCAAGGCCCCCCCCCTCCCCCATCATCTGTCTGCCCAGCTGTTGGACAGGACAAGTTAAAAAAAAAAAAAAAAAAGGCACCAACCCAGGAACCCCTGCCAAGTGCTGGCAAAGTGCTTTTATTTATGCAACAGAATCGCTTCCATAACTATGGACATTGATAGGTTATATACAAACATTTATCACAAAGAGGGAATTGCCAGTATTAAGAGGATTTTTCAGAAATATCTCAACACAAAACGACCGGATAAAGAACAATTGGAGTTAGTGATTAACCTCAACAGAAATTATTCTGAATTCAATTTTTGTACAAATTAAGGGCACACAAATTTGCACCCGCTTATGCCAGCATATTCATAGCAGAGTGGGTTAGGGGTTAACCCTTCCATCAAACTCATGTCAACATGCCAAGCCTCCTCAGTTGACTTTTTAGACACCACTACATTTAAAGGAAGTAACTTCCCCACCACACACAAATTAGACACCAAGGTATATTTTAAACCCACAGACACACATGCCCCGTTACATAAAACCAGCTTTCATCCCAAACACACATTTGCAGGCTTGGTTAAATCCCAGCTGCTCCGTGTCCACAGGATCTGAACACAACAGACAGACTTTAAGAAGGCCACCAAAATTATTTTCTGTTCATTATACACACGGGGCTATTTTCCCTCCTTTTTACAAAAATGCTTCAACTTCAACACCTAAAAAATAATGGATTTATCCCCCCTTTCACCTATAATCACAACATATTCTGCAGCCAAATGCAAGATGGTGAGGATGCTCAGGAAAAACTTTCAGGATCTGGTCCAGAACCAGGGGCTACTTAAGGAACATAGATTTCTGCCGGCATATAGAAGAAATAAAAATCTTAGGGACATCCTGGTCAGAGCCAAGCTTCCTCCCCCTGCACAACCTAAATCTAGAGCACTGGCTTCCTTTTTCCAAGCATTTGGATTGGTTGTGCAGCCACCACACCTGTGGCATACACTATGTTGGTGACAACTTCAAAATGTAAAACATTACAAACCTATAGGCGACTTATTACAACCACAAACCCAGATCACCCTCAGGAACATAATTCAAACACTTTATTCAAAAATTCACAACATTCAAACAGCGAGATTTCCTCTTTTGTCCCGATATTCCAAGACCCCATTATTTTTACTTATTACTCAAAATACACAAAGAACCCCTCACCTGGACAGTTCCCTTTGAGGTTCCTCCCAGCAGACCAATAGTCTCCGACTGCAATAGCGCTACTTCAAACCCAAAGACACACACTCACTACTTCATAAAAGCAGTTATCATCTGAAACACACATTTAAAGGCATCATCAAATCCAAAATCATCAGCTTTTATCGTATTTGATCTGACCCTACCGATTTCCATAACGCCACCAGTATCCTTTTCAAAAGCCTCCGCCCTCATGGCTATTCTAAACGATTCCTCCGCTCCATTAAATACTCCACCTTGGCCTCCCTCGCTCCCACTCGCTCTCCAACCCTCCTTTCAGCCCAGGCCCACCCAGCCCTTCCCCCTACCCTAACCAGGGTCTGTATCCCAAACCCCGCCCTACCTCTCCTGAGAACCCTGACTTCTCTCCTCCTATCCCCAAGAGCCTAAACAGGCTCCAACCACCCCCTACCTGAACCAGGGTTTGTATCCCCCCACCCCTGAGCTGGCAGACCGGGACCCTCCATTCACACGACAGGCCCAAAGGAAATCAATTCCCCTTCAATTTATTCATTTAGTCTCCACTTTCTCACACAGAACTACCCCTCTCTACAGGATCATAAAAAATATATTTTTTTCAATTCACAGAACCACCACCCGGGATTCCAAAAGCATTTAGGACAATGCAAACCAAAACGACTCGCCACAAAGACAGCTACTTCCCTCGAACAGTCACTCTTATGAACTCCTGACTCCGGACCACTCAAGGACACTGTACAACCACAGAAACTGTCAAACTGGAACTACTGCTGCTGCATTTTTGACTTTTTTATTTTATTCCATTTCTTTATTTAGTTATGTTTATTTATTCATACAGTTACCTTACATCTACCTTCTTTTTGCTATTTATCCTTTTACCTTGCTAGTTTGCACGAGAGCACAAGTAACCGAAGACAAATTCCCTGTACATGCGCTGTACTTGGCAAATAAAGTGATTCTGATTCTGATAGTCATATTAGCTTACATGAAACATAAGAGTCTCCAGTCCATTCTCGTTAGATCCAAAAATCCATATAATACAAGTACTCCTCAGCTCCCCCATCAGCAGCACTACAAACCCAGGAAATGCATCACCAACCATCACACCGGTACAGGCTTTCCAACAATAGGCTCCCTTTCCATCACAACCACAAATGCAGTCTACATTATCACCTGCACACTCTGCCATATTCATTATATCGGTGAAACAAAACATTCCATCCATACCCGTTTGACACAACACCTATATAACATTTGGGCAGGTCGACTTGCCACCTATTTAGTTCAAAATTTCCAATCACACTCACCTACCCACCTCATTTCCGGTTTGGAAAATGAAGTACCATGAGCTTCATCACCTCCAAGTGACCTCAGTGAGATCCTGCTGCACCTCATTCCAACATAGTCCTGGAAGGGCCTCACCTTCACCCAGCTCTGCACCTGCCAAAAAGACACAGGCAAAGCTGAAGCACCTCCCAGCTTTCTCCACAGTTAGACTGATGTCCAGTGTGCAGACTCGACTTCGACTGGACAACCCTGAGGACAGCCTCTCTTCCCTGTTTGAGCGGGTTCCTGCAAAGAAGGTGTGTGAACCCACCAGACATCCCACCACACCCGGAAAGCTGCAGGAATGGACTCTTTACATCAGGATAGCTACAAGCCTGGTCGCCCTGAGAGGACCAGGCGGGTAAAGACGCCCCCCCCCCCCCCCCCGAGTCTCCCAGAACATCATTCTGGGAGACTCCAACATCTGCATACTATAAATACATCTTCGACTGCATACCAGAAGACGTCCAGATCGACAGCTTCTCTGGCGCCGGATGGAACCATGCAGAGTTCCTGCTCCAGAACGCCACCTGCGAGGTAGCGGTGGCAATAACAGGTCGCAGAGGGACAGAAGAGCAGCACTCCTGGACATCAGAAGAGCGCTTGAGGTGGCTCGGGAAAGTTTTCCTGATGCACAAATTTATGTTCCTGCCATTAACTTTTCCAACGCTCTTCCAGAACAGGACAAGGTCACCCTCCAGACCAAAGAATACATCAGGAGTCTGGATAACCACATCCCTCCACTCCCAGACAATCAGTTCTCCACTGATGGGGACAACATCCACTGGAGCCTGGACACAGCCAGAGCGATGCTCCAGCACTGGTTGCAGTGGGTAAACTAAATGTTCCCTTAAGCCTGCTTAGACAGGAAGGGAATGAGGGTGTTATTAATCTATGGAAGAGGTTTGTTCTTTCTGATGCACAACTCTCTCTACTCAGCAGAGGCTTAACCTTCGTCCCGACTAGAGGCCAAAACAGATATTCTAAATTTCAGTGCAGAAATGAAATCCAAGAATATCACAGACAATTAAAATCTAAATTATACTATTAAGAAAAAGAAATGTCAAAATCACAACCTTTTACTCCAAAATCAGAGTGGTCTCCTGCATTGGGTCAGCTCCCAACTCAGGTGCGCACACTCAACCAAAACGACACAGAATACTCTGAGCATAATTTCAAAAGAAAATAGCAAACCAACTTTAACCGAGGATGAAGAGAAAGCTTTGAAAGAGTTGTGCAGCACCATGAATATCGTCATCGAACCTGCTGATATGGGAAGTGCAGTGGTATTCATGGACAAAAACGATTATTTAAAGGAGGGCTACAGACAGTTGAATGATAAAATCTATTACTCTAAGCCAGAAGAACCCCCATCTATATGGAAACAATCCCCTTAATTGAAAAAATTATCAAAACCTTGTACGAAAACAAATTGATTAATGCTAAAAGAAATGGTTTAATGCCCCCCCCTCAGCCAAGAGCTAGGCTCTTTTGTACGCTCCCAAAGATTCACAAAGAACCACAGAAGTGGAGCGTACCTTTTCCGATCCCTCCAGGTAGACCTATATATACTAACTATGGATATTGACAGTTTATACACAAACATACATAGTGGAGGGGATAGATTCCATCAGAAGACATTTTCTGAAGTATCCTGATCACAGACGGTCTAACAAGGAGCTGCTGCAGCTGTTAGAAATCAACCTTCAAAGAAATGATTTCACGTTTAATGATGATTTTTTCTTACAAATCAAAGGGACTGCAATGGGTATGAAATTTGCACCGGTATATGCTAATATTTTTATGGCAGAATGGGAAACTACTATGCTATCCAGATATCTAGATGATATTTGGGGAGTATGGACTTATTCTGAGCGAGAGTTTGAGATCTTTCTGAGGACACTCAACAGTCACAATCCATCTATAAAAGTCACATTTCTTTTTCAAACCCACAGACACACATGCTCTCCTAAAAAAAACCAGTTTTCCTCCAAGACACACTTTTGCTGGATTAATCAAATCACAGCTCTTAGGATTTCACTGAATCAGCAGTCAGCCATCAGACTTCAGGCAAGCTACAAAAATATTATTCGCATTCCTGGCCACTAGAGGGCACTCTCGATCCTTCTTAAGAAAGTGCTTTAAATCCTTTCTTGTAACTAGACCCATCAATCTTTCACCCATCATGCCAGTAATTGTCACATATTCTCCATTCTCTCTGAAGCTGGTGACCCATCAGAACAAACTTCCAGAATCTCGCTCAGGAGACAACAATTCTGAAAGACCACAAAATCATCTCAGCTTTCAGAAGAAATCAGAATCTCTGTGATTACTTAGTGAAGGCGAAAATTTCTTCCTCTGAACAAACATCATCCAGGAGTCACTCTCAGTTTTTCAGCCAAAAATAGTGGCTCCAAAGCTTCCATAACCACAATGTTCACCCCTCACCATGAGGGGGCACTCCGCACTCTAAGAACTGTGTTTATTGAATCCCCTGTACTAAATGTGGGTTGCAGTATGTTGATCAGGTTCACTCAACTCAGACATAACATACTAAAGCACAAACACTCCCAAATACATTTAGTTTCACACTTTATATTCCATGGTTGGGAATCTTTAAGTGCGTCAGTAATTGAGACCAACCCCAGATGGACAACATCTCAGAGACGCAGAGCTGAACGGGTTTGGATCACAAGACTTGAAACCACAAATCCAAAAGGGCTCAATCAAAAGCGCCCTTAACAATCTCAAAATTCATATTTACATTTATCTGGTCCGATTCTTTAACCTCCATACCCCCTCAATTTCTTAACCCTAACCAAAATTCATTTAGAAAAACCAAAAATCCGAAAAGCCGGGAGGGCAATCTGTTTCCCCCAGATATTCCTTCATATTCATATAGGAGGGGGGAGGATGACCTGTGGACTGGGTGTCAAGATGGCCTGTGCTTTCAGTTTCAGTCGTATTCCCCCTAACTCCACCTAACCCTAACTTCTTTTATTTTCCACCAAGAATACATGAGAGCTTGATAACCTTCAAATAAAGGGAACATAATTAAACAGATATCAGAAATGTATGTTAAGAGAATCCTGTTATTTTAAACTTTTGCAAACATTGTACCATTTAACTATTTTACTTGTTGAATACTGTTCCCAGAAATATCAGAAAATAAATATGAAATTGAACTAAACGTACCAATGGCGTCACCGAGTCATCCAAGCATCGAAGTGTTTGCTTCTCTCGAGCTCACCAAGGCTGCCAGAAAAAACCCTCACCTGCACACCCTCACCTAATTGAATACTTCTACCTACCTCCACCTACCTGGGTGGGGGAGAACTCACGTCCTCTCTATACTGCCCCCTGCAGCTGTGGAGTTGATCCTCCTACCTGGAACACACCAACTCAATGTCAGGAGCAAAATAAATAAAAGAAGTCAAGGAGAACAGTTTCATCTTAAAACTAAGCCTGTGCCTGAGGTTTGCTGATCAGCTTCTCCTGAAGTTACTGTCCAAGAGGACGCTCAGAGGGGAACGAGCGTCTTCAGTCTGTGCACCGAAGCAGTGGACCTTTCACACTGAGCATTCGGCAGGCATCTTCACTCTCCATTTTTAACAAAACTTCTTAAAACCCATTCTCATTGCCAGGCCTTTCAGACAGCATGAGACCCTGCTCTGCTGGTGTTTTACTCTTTTATTGCTTTGCTTTGATTTGATTTGAAATGGATTATTTCAAGCAATCAAATAGAAGTAATACACAAAAGCAATATAATCATCAGTTATACATTCATACAGTAACTAATCAAACTTAGGATAATTAGACATAATTAATAAATATTGCTTGAAAGGGAGTGGAAGGAAGAGAACTTATATAATTCCACCCCGTTATACTATAACCATTTTATTACATGATTTATCAATATCTGGTTCCTAGGTTTTATCAGACAGAATTAAGCCGACACTTGATCCATAAAACTTTTCAGCGTTTCTTGAATAATGTCAAGAGACTTTTTGAGGTCTTCGTATTCCTGGGGTTTCTTCGGGGGCATGGTCAGCTCTCTTTTTTGGAGAAAAGTCAACTTTTTAAGTAATTTGAAGATAGTATTCGCAGAGAGGCACGCCACGCGTCCTGCTGTATAACCCGGAACCGGGCTTTTATCTGGTGTATTCATGTCATTTATCTATACTTTTACATTTCATCATTTTAAACTTTTAGCTGTTGTTTTTATTGTATTTTTAGTGTTTTTTAACTGACTTCATTTCAAAGCACAACATGAATTAATAAAACTTAAGTTTAAAAAACAAACCATAAGTGGCCAGAGTGACATCACATGACCAGTTCACTCAAACATTGACAGATGACTATGTCATCAGCTGCTGTGTCCACCAATTCCAGAAACTGCTGTGATGTCTCCTCTACACCTCTACTAAATATACAGTTGTATTTATCTGTGATGTCAGTGTTTTCATCAACAGTGACCAAAAATGCATTAAATGACTGGATTCTGTCTTCATTTGACTCCTCAGAGATCTTCTATCTTCAATTGCAATCCTTGACCTTTGTGTTGGCAAAGGTCGACTTATTTTTGGGAACAAGACTTCTGCAGCATTCAGCATTTTGTGTTTGCTTATTTATACAGCTGGCTGTTCAGATGGTGGGCCCACAGCAGACGTTAAGTACATATATCTTTCGAAAAAAATGCAGTTTTACCCAACCTGGTCAAATAAACCCCAAGGTTTCTAACTGTGGAATTGGAGGCTATACTTACACCATCCAGGGAGTCCATCTGAGCAGACAGATCATCTGAGGATTTTAGGACCTACTGTAATGACCTCAGTGCTTTCTGGGTTCAGAAGGTCATTAATTGTCATCCAGGTCTTGATGTCTCTGATGCAGGCATTCAGTTTCATAAATACTATTCCAACCACTGGATAAAGTGTTAAAAGAGCATGTGAAATAATTTCTAAATCCCATTATACCATAACAATTGTAGCATTGTAAAACAACACGACACAAACAAACCCGGTGTGGCTTTGAAACATATTTTATTACAAAAATATAAAACTTATAAACAAAGGGAAGAAAAACAGGAGATGAGCAGATTCCTGTACAATGAATTGATCTTGAATGTTTTTTTTTGTATGTGCAGCTCAATAATCATGTTGTTCCTGTGACTCGTGCACTAGACAGGAAAACCAATATACTCCAGTTAAAACTGTTAAACAGTGTCACCATGACAACCGCACAAGAAGCTTCATCTCTTAGGAACACTGGAAATTGTTTAGGTGTAGATTTGAAATGTATGTATATAAACAACATAGCAGCCAGTTAAGGAACTATAAACCACTCTGATGACCTCTGAGTCACATGGCTTTAACAGAAACTTCAAGGACTGGTAAGAAAAGCCGACCCTAACCCAGGGTCCAACATTACACTGCATTTTTGACTAAACCCCCCAAGCCTCTGCGCTGCAGCAGATTACTGTTCTGATAAGAAACTCAAATAATGCAACAGTGTTTACTTGAGGTAAATGATCTCAATAAGTCAGAAACGAGTGCAAAGCAGCTGTGTAACAATTCAGTAGGGGTGTAACGTTTGACCAACGGATCAGTCCATCATTCCAGTCCAATGTGTGGACAGACTTTGAATAAAGTCATGTGACCATCCAATGTCTAGAATGTTCTAAGAATGTTCCCTTTGGCTTATTTGGATGTGGAAAAACAACAGTGGTGAACTTTAGGAAACTAACATGTGAATGGATTTGACATTCATTCTAGTTGACTTGTTTGTTTGGACACATGTTTCATTTAAACTTGATGATCTGGAAGAAATCCAAGAATCTGGAAAACTTCACTGTTCAGTAGCAGGAATGTCTGTCTGAGTCTCACTGCTGGAAGTTTGGATGAAGATGACCTGGATCCACTTTAGGTCAGAGAATTGGATCGTTAAAATAAATCGTCACACCTCTACTATTCAATGAACACAGAGGAAACAGAGTGATTTAGGGTAATTTCATCAACAATGATCCCAACACAAGTGAGCAGAATTTGCCCATCACCGTCTTCTTGCAAGTAACTGGCCCCAATTAGGTCCGACGCTGAAAGAACTAGCCTTTGACCAATAATAAAAAAAGATGCTACGATCTATGGAGCCGTTCTGCAGCTCTAAAACCCGTTTACACGATGTTAGCAGGGCACGGCTTAGCTGGCATGTCAAAAGTGCTCCCTCTGCCACAGCACGCCGGTATCTCTAACTGGGAAGACCCTTCTAGAGGAGGAGGTAGCACACCCTGGGCAAAGATCTGCTGCACATATTGCCTGGTGGGGGAGACAGAAACATGATGGTTATACAGGAAGTCTCAAAGCAACATACCTTGATTGTCTCTCATAACTCACCAGGCAGGGCGTGACATGACGTAGTGAATGTCAGGCCTCTGAAAGCCATTAAAGGTGGACGATGCAGCTACAGTGTAGGCCCCCATGTTTTTAAAAACCAGCCAGTCACCAACTTGCATGTCCGGTAGACAACACTGCTCCACGATGCGGTCAAGGCCGTCACAGGTTGGGCCCCAGATACTGCAGGAGTACATGGTCTCATCTGGTTTAGGCTTCTGTCCAAAACAACAGAATGGAAGGGGCAAAAATAAACTATTGAGCTCACGTGTGTACAGCCATGATTTTCTTTTTTTTTAGCCTTTTCTAACCTTGTGCAGCACTGGATAACAGTGAGCATGGTCATAGAGAATGCAGTTAAAGGATCCATACACCCCATCATTGACGTAATACATCAGAGTCTTGTTGTCTTCCTCTGCAGAAGAGTTTACGGTTAGAGTTTAAGTTTAAAAAGCATTTCCAAAATAAAAAAGCTTCAGTCGACAAATTTACCATCAATGGGAGCCTCTTCGTCAATGATGACCTTCTTGGCGATAATATTTACAACCAGTGTGTACGCAGACGCCACATAGAACCGCCCGGGCTCTGCAATGATCCTCACACCAGAGTCAACGGGAAAATACTTGTCCAATGCGGGGTTTATTGTTGCTGTGATCTAAAAGGAAAAAAAAAATACTGTTTAGTATTTACAACCACTCTTCCTTTTCAAATCCTAAAAATCTTATAGCCGTTTGATAACACATGAGAATCTCATGGGGCTTCGTACCTCTTCAAATGAAAGTTCAGTATCTTCTGAACCAGGGAAACCCCCTCCAATGTCTAGGAGATCCATTTGGAAGCCCAGCTCCTCCTGTGAGTTAAAAGAATGCTTTTATTTTGACAACATTCTAAGCTGTGTCTAGACGTCAGCAGTCCTTACTTACACCCATATCAAAGACACAGCGAGCGTCTGCTATGGCCTTGACAAAGGTCCCAGCATCAGTGCAGCCACTGCCAACATGGAAGCTGACGCCAACGACATCCAGCCCCAGCTCCTTGGCGCGCTCCAGAAGGCCCCGACAAGCTTTTATTGGGGCCCCAAACTTTACGCTCAGACGACAAACCGCCTTCGAGTCATCTGTGGCAATACGCAACACCAGTCTGCACCAAAACAAATGTATTATTAGAAGGGCCACAATGCAAAAGCGTAGCATTCATTTCCTAGAGGTAAAGAGCCTTACTTGGCATTGTCATGGTAACGAGCGACTTTCATGAGTTCCACTTCGCTATCAAAGGTCATCATCTCCACTCCGTGGGCAGATGCATACTTCATCTGAGAAACTTGCTTACAAGGATTGGCATAGATGATTCTGTTTGGATGCACTCCCAAAGACTGAACAAGCTGAATCTCTGTCTAAAGCAGGAAAAGAAACTGCATTGAAAACTCACTTTTACTACAGAGAAATTCTATATTAGACTTAATAAGGTTTCTTTAGAGACACACCTTGCTTGCGCAATCAAAGCCAGTTCCAAGAGACGCGAGAGTCGTGACAACAGCCCGGCTGTCGTTGCACTTGACGGCATAAAAAGGTGTAACACGGGGTAACGCCCTCGTCCAGCGGAGGTGTTTTTTCAAAACATCTCCCAAGTCACAGACGTAAAAAGCATCCCTGTCGTCCTGCAATATCCAAACGATACAGTTTTTTAGCTGTGGTGTAACTAAAAACAACAGACATTTTCTTTATCTAGCACCATTCCAGACAGCATATCACTTTGCCAATACAATGATTGACAGCACAGGATGCTTACGGTCAGGGATGACTCATTGATCTTCTGCTCAACAATATCCCAAGCAGAAAAACCTTCCTCAAGGAAAGAAAATTCAAGTGTGGGCACTTCAGTGTTCATGGTAACGTGTAACCTAAAAAGAAAACAGAAATGAGAGGCTGTCATCATATAAAGACAGGCTGCACAAGACCAGAGTTCCAAATGAACAAGAAGAAAAAAAAACTTACCTGGATACAAGAGACAGAATTATTTGCTGTAGTTAATCAAGTCTTTGAGGCCAAGGTGGCTCACCGGTGAAGAAGTTAAAGCCCTTTAAATAAGACTCAATGCTAGGGCCTGTAGAGGAGCCGAGGTACGATTTCCTACTGTGGAGATTCTGTCAGAAGAGAAATAAAAGTCATTGAATGAGTTACTTAACATCTACAATAGGCTGCACGTGTTCAACTCGGATCCCTGAACCTTCTGTTCTGAGTTAGTCTCCAACTTTCAGCAAAGCTGCCATTTTTCCAAGAAAAGCCATGATAACGACACGAGGCCCAAACACGCCCACGAAAAACGTTTATCCAATCACAGATAGGGTACGGCGTCATGGGAAGAGGATGAGCCAATCATTGTCCGAGCTTTCGTGATGACGTCAACATACCGGTTCCGCCTGGACTGGTAAATGCATGTGCCAAGAGACGAGCTCTTTTTTCCCATTTAATAAAACATTTGAATAAAACCGGACTTAAAGCGTAGAAACAGAAATGTTTAAGATCAGAGTCGCTGCCGTCATCAAACCAAAGCCAGAGGCCCGCGCTCTCCTAGCTTTAGCAATGTTAGCAAAGAAAGCTAGTTAGCAAAGCCATGATGTAAAACAGCCACGTAACGCTTTTGTAACCGCGTCCTGCGGTTCAATTCCTAATGAGATCCACGTCTCTCTTAGTCTTAAACAGGCGCGCGGGCCCGACCGGACATTAGCCCGGTTCGTCGGTACTTTAACCGAAAAGAACACCGTTACAGGCGAATTTAAGCGTACATACATAAAAACTGCAGACGATTCAACGGCTTGTTAAAAATTCTCCTTTACCTGAAAAAGCATTTACAAAGAGCATGTCCATGAGACAGAGGACCGGGCGTTAAAAAGAGTGGTATCCCCGCCGAAAAGAAGCGCGTTCTCCGCGACGCCTTTCTGCCGGCTGACTGCCTGGGAAACCCGGTAGCAGAAGCAGAACACATTTTATAGGGCGGCCGTTACCATGGCAACGCAGCCAGCTCAAACCGGCCCACCCTATATTCAGAAACCAGTTCAAGCTCGTTACTTGATCCACGTGGTGAGACATCAGACAAGGGCCACACGGAGGTTGTTTAAAGTTCTTTTGAACGTTTTCTCATCATGTGTTAATCAGCTTCGACAGCCGGAAGTCTGTCCCGGTGTTAAAATTCACTCCAGTCAAGTTGACCTTTCAAAACTTGTAAAATAACCCCTTCTCCCCTGAACCATTTTAGTCACAGGAGACACTAATTACACCGTTGTTGATATGGGATGCTGATGTGGAAACAGAGTTAAAATACCAGATAAACAGCTGAGCATATTTCCTTTCTTTGGAGAGGATTGAATAGAAACTTCAGGATTCACTACATTTTAAACAGGTGATAGGTAAATGGACAGCCATCTTTTAAAGACCCACTCAAAAGAAAATAGTGTTTTTGGTGCTTTGGCAGTTTCTTGTGGTATTTTAAGATGGAGGACATTTAAAAAGTAAATTAATCCTAAAATGGCCTTTTTATGGATGTCTTTATTCAAATAGTCATGAATCAGAAGCTCCTGAGCCCTACAGCTGCCAGTAACCAAAAGAATCTGATGAACCGTGCGCACGGATTAACCAATTGTGCTTGTATTGTTGCGCCTGAACACGGCCTGTGACTAACGATAACGTCACACGTCATCATTACTGGATGAACTTCAGCTGGAATAACATCCGCCTTTACTTTGTCTGGACCTGACTGGAAACACCAATTCACGATTGGCTGCATGTTTTCTCAGAACTGTTCATTCAAAAGCCGCCTCCGCCCGTCCCAAAGCCGCTTCTCTGCTTGGAGAGATGAGATGCACAAAAGCTGTCAAACCAGCCTGAGAATTTATTATTCTGATCTTCACATGTCCAAGAAAGCATTCATTTAAAAACATATATTCAATCACAAAAAGATCAAACTTGAATTGACGTCAAACTGAAGAGAAATCCGCTCATGTCGGCTACATCAGGTTACTGGCTGATTTCTGTTTATTCTGGTTTGAGTGAGCCACTGTCTTTGTCGTGGTGTTTTGGGTGAATTGTTAGGAACACTACACCAGGAGCTTGTGATGACACGTTGTCAATCATGTTTTTTTGTTGCAGAGAGAAACAGTCACTGATTTGGCAACACGAAGAAGGAAACTGGGCAACCGTTTTGTCGTCAAAACTCATTTGAGCAAAAAGTACAGATGACAATCTCAACAAACCCGACTACTCTGTTCACCTTTTGTTCAGTCGTCTTTATACCAAATACAATCGCACAAGCACAAAGAGACAGCAAGTTCTCCATACTTCTCTGTAGTTATTCATAGCCTCATTCTGAGATACTATGAAACATGAATAAAACTAAGCCTCCAGATGTGTTGAGATGTGACTTTTCTAGTCCACCGGTGTCTGTGGGCAGCAGCTCTACAAGGCCCGTCCTCAGTAAAAGCTTCTTCCTCCCCGGCCTTTCCCACGGACACTCTTCAGGTGTCCAGCTGAGCGCCTCAGTTTTTTCCTTTCCTGGTGGTGCTCGTGTTCGGCCTGTTGCTGCTTCATCTGTTTGTCGGACTGACAGAAGACAAAAACGGGGTTACATGACAGCCGCCGTGATGCAGGAATTGAACCTCAGACTAACCGCTAATATGTTTTCTTTTCAGAAGGACAAAAAAAAAGTGAAAACGTGGCACAGATCAAATCTCTTGTACAGTCATAACATGGATAATCATCTTTCTAAATATTATCCAATGTTTCGTTAACTCTAAGAATCAGTATCATATTTTTAGTTTGCATCTGAAACCAGGGCTCCAAATGAACTCGTTAGGTGAGTAGCCAAGGTAACATCCAAAGTCTACCAGCCAAACAAAAATGATTCATGTTTTTGAAAGCAAAAGTGCTTTTCCTATTATTTATAAAGTTCCATTTGATGATTGTTCTCTGGCGAAAACAAAACACTAATAATAATTGAAAGTGTCGTCCTCTGTCAGGTTTTATAACTTTTCAGAAATGCAATTATTTTAACGAAAGACACTTCTGATCTCTGAACCTTTTTATGAACACAAATCTATAAAATATCTACTTTTCATCAAAGCTCCAATGTTTATTTCTGGTCATGGTCATTTATCTACAACTTAACAAACTTGAATTAAGTTAACTTAAATGAACTTATTTAAAATCACCAGTGTCTTTTTCAATGTACAATAGAAGAGTAAAGATTAAAATTAGTGACGAATAGAATAATTACTTTAAAGTTGTTTTAAATTGTCATGCATAGAAAAACATGCATATGTTGAAATATGTGCAATGTGTTGCATTATAGTGTGTTTCTACAGATCAGTGTGTTGTAGTTTTGAGTCTGTCATTTCAATGACATGGAACTACAAGGTCAGTTTGTGTTTGTGTTGGTTGAGGTCAGTGTGAGCAAATGCTCGAAATTACCAGCAGGCATGAATGCAGCAATAGTGAGCTCTTCATCATGAAAGCACAAAAGTGCAGAAATTCCATGCAGCCCCTGAATGCCCCCTCCTGCTGTGGCGTCTGACTATTAAATCTGCACTAAAGTGTCTGCATTAACCCTTGTGCTATCCTTGGCACTTTACCATTGGGAGTTGGGTCATCTAGACCCACTAGACAGTGCTCTGAACCTTTTTTCTTCAATGATTTGTGATCCTCACTGGTGTCCATGGATTACATGAAATCTTTCCACCTTTATCCACCTTTGTCATGGTAGGGAGAACATGTCAATGTAAGGGTGGGGTCATCTAAGATAGCACAAGGGTTAAATGTTTGAACCAGTTTTGGGATGGATCTTGGTGGTAGCCAAGTGGTAAGGAGGCAGACACTTAAAAGTCATGGTTGTGAGTTTGAATCCCTTGTCAGAGTTGATGAGCAATGCCCCGCCTGGAAGAGTGGCATTTGGCGGGTGTTCATTTAGAGTCCTGTGGGAACGTATGCTAACTTGCTGGGTATTACATTTGTGATGCTTTGCAACTGTGGAAACTCTTTTTTCTTGCTAATTCTACTGACTGATGAGGTGATCTAATCAGAAATCTGCCCAGTCTTGGTCCGTGAATGTTCCAGTGCTAAACAATGACCAACAGACCTTTTTTAAAGTGAAGGTGAGCTGTTTGCTGCCCACTGCCGTGTCTGCCACACTGATTCCTTGCTGCTCTTCCAACTGCAGGCGATCCTCCAGAGAGGCTCTGGATGAAACACAAACACATTGCACACACTCTGCAACATAGAGTATTTCTATACAATATTTAAATAAACCATCACTGAAGAAAAACTTACTTTTGAAGTTTCTTCTTGTGAGCCATTTCATTGAAACTTCTAAACTCTTCTCCACTTTTGAGATTATAAAACTGGGGCTGATTTGTCTTCTTGCTTTCTGCCACTGTGGGAGTTTTCTTGCCTCTGCTCTCTTTCCTCTCGAGCAAAACTGTGTTGCTGTCCATTTCCTTCCTTTCTTGTCTCCAGCGGTGTTTGTCTTCTTGCCGCAGCAGCCTGCGCTGTTCCCTGACCTCCTCTACCCAGCTTTTGTCGTCATCAGAGCTCTCCTCCTCAGAGCTGACTTGTCCTTCTGGCTCTTCTGCATCTTCAGCATCCTGGGTAACAAAAGTTAGATACGAGACGAGCCTAAGAATTTTTTTTGCAGTTCAGCCCTCTCATTTTAAACCTTTAACCCGGCGCTTTAGCTCCAGTGTTGACATTCTCTACAACTGTTTACGCAATCACGGTAAATCAGCAGATTCTGGAGAAAAGCCGCTTTGCGCTGCTATCTTAGTAATGTCCTTCATAGCGGGGCAAAGCAGATAGGAAAAGTCGCTTTTGTCCGTGTCGGAATCAGCTGATTCACGTTGATCATACTGTGTGCCAAAGAGTGTGTATTATTTAGGATTTCCTGTAGACATCTCAGACGTTAAAGGGTGAAACGGTTAGAAAAAAAACGATCATCCGATTGTTTGGGACAACAGTCATTGACTTACAAAATGTTGTGGAAAATCTTGTCATCTTTCCAGTAAACGCCCCTAAACATCACTGTCATGTCTTTTTTTTTTTTTTTTTTTTTATACACTGTATTTTATCCCACGAAGGGAAATTCTTTCTCCGCATTTGACCCATCCCCTTGGGGAGCGGTGAGCTGCAGCCTGAAACCGCGCTCGGGAGGCAGTAGCGTTAAGGGTCTTGCCTAAGGACCCTCACTGGGTGATGTTAACTGCTCGCCATTGATATGGTAATTGCCCCCAGTACCATTGCTCATTGCCCTCCGGGAATCGAACCCTGGTTTCCTGCATGGTAGCTTCCCACCTTACCAACCGAGCTACCCAGCCGCTAACAACAGACTTACGAACAGTGTTACCTGTTTGTCCGCCGCCAGCTCAGCCAGCTGACGCAGCTTCTTCCTTCTTTTCTGTCCAGCTTTGGAGACGATGGGGTTGAGCAGGCGGAACTCCTCACTCTGCTCATCCACCTGGTAGTCAGGATTCTCAAACATTCTCTTGAAACGGTCGTCTCCGAGAATGCTGGGCATAGCCTGAATGAAGTAAAAAAAGGGAAAAACACCAATTAATGCTGCAGCCATTGAACTGTTCTCACAACTCACTGAACCGCCATTCCCTGGACCCTGCAACCCCCAGGCCGTGCAGGGCAATCCTAGGCCGGATTTGCACACAGATGGGACGGCATCAATCTTTCTCTTGTAATCACTCATGACCTTTGACCCCATTAACATGGTTGGGAAATAAACAACAGTAACTTTGCCCTCTCTCCCGAATTCCCCCTTATTCCCAATTTCCAGCTCGTTACATGCGCAGCAGCGGGGAATGGAACAGAGCGCCATGTGCAACAAGAAGACTAGAAGAGACAATATCAGGGCAAAAATGTAGAGAAATGAGTGACACTGGAAAAAGAAGCAAAATCCAGAGAATTTATGGTTAACCATAGCCTATCACTGAATTTACAAAACTAAAAACAACCCCATTTGAGTCTGACTATTGTAGTCGGGCTGATAAATCCAACCCAGACACCTTTTGGAACATCCAAGTTTGTCTGACTGTGTTGGTGTCTGACTGCAGGAAAGTATGGAAGCCTACTGCATCCAATTCATAAAAAAACAAACACAGGGGATCTTTGTTCTCACTCTTTTTTTGATTTTTGCTCTAATATTTTAAAGAACTACTAAAGCAAAGAACTACAAACGAACCAACCTCGTCTGCTCATGAAAACTACGAGATGATCTGCAATTAAAAGTAGAAAAGTGTCCGCGTCACAGACACGATCTGTTTAGTTTCTGTCCTCGCCACCACATCACCGTCTGTTCTTCCTACTGACTTTATCCACAAACATCACGGAGTAAAACCTTGGATGTGGTTCTATTGACCGGTAGGAACTGCTTATTTTGGTCTGTGGTGATGCAGAAAACCAGTTCCAGCCGGAGTTTTTCCTTCACGTGACGCTGCAGAGGCAGAAATCAGAACAAAGTTATAGAGAAGCTGACAAAGTTGACCACACCCCCAACGAGAGCGTCCAGCGGGTCACCCACAGACTTTGCTGCTTTGTGTCCGACGTCGTCAGGATTGACTTACAAGCAAAAACAATAAATAATCAGTGCTACCTGTTCTATGTTGAACACTTGCGTCGTGTTTTTCTCTGTAATGTTTACGGATAAAGTCAGTAGGAAGAACAGAACAGATGGTGATGTGGTGACGAACACAAACTAAACAGAACATGTCTGTGACACGGACACTTTGATGCTTTTCCACTTTCAATTGTGGATCATCTCATAGTTTTCATGAACAGATGAGGTCAGAGTCCACCATGTTTGGAGTTTTCTTTGCTTTTGTAGTTCTTAAAAAAATATTAGGATTCACAGAAAAGATGCGATAGAAGTTCCTCCGTGTGTGTTTTTTTTTCTTCAATTCTTTTACTGAATACGATCTGCTTCCATAGTAACGCCATCATTTTCTAAAGTTCTCTGGCCATCTGCAGCGTTCAGCAGCCGTGTCTCTCTAGCCCCGCCTCTCTCATGGTGCTGATGTCCAAGGAGCAAAGTCTGCATTTTGCAGGTTTCTGCTGCAGAATGCGTTTCAGGTCTTTCAGTGGCCTCAGTCGATACCTCTCCTTGAAAATCTGCTCGTCGTTAAAGCTACATTTCCCGCCATTTTGTAGCATTTCACGATCCGTGTCTGATTTGAAGTTGAACTGACCATAACTCGACTGCTTTACGGCAACGTGGACTCCCACGTCTGATAGGTGGAACTTCTGCCACATTTAAGTTTGAATCTCTCTAAATTCTGATTTTTTATGTATTTTTCCATCCAAAACATATAAAGTACATAACTTTTCCAAAACTTTACAGGGCTGTACACAAACATGTTTGTGTGCAGCCTTCACTTTATATAACAGTTGTATTTTTCCTTTAATAAATCCTCAAAAATCAGAAACAACTTTTACAAATAAAAAATCTTGTCCAATTGAATCCCCATCCTCTGTAAACATCTAGATTTTTTAACTGTCTTATTACACTAGACTTAATATAGGACCATCTTCAAGTGAAAAATAGATTTTCCAGAAACTGTAAGCGAAGTGGAGCCTTTTAGACACCAGTTTGCGAGAATATTGTCCGATTTCAAACTGGTCTGTTGCCAAAAAGTCAGGGACCACTGTTTTAGAGGGCTCAGACCATAATAGACATAAGATGAATCCTTTTGGATCATAAATGGAGTGTGACAATGTCAACAAGTGAATTGTGTTTTCATACCTTTCCCTTCTTTTTCTGAGAAGCCAACTCTGCATCCTCGCTCCCCTCTTCCATCAGTTTCAGTGCCAGCTCTTTATTTACCTTTGGAAGCTTCTGTAGCGGAGAGAAAATGTTTATACTTTTTATTACACACAAAGAAGGTCCTTGTAGTATTCAGTCAATAACTGTTAATAACTGTTAAGATTTGTTCTGATGATATTAAAATTGGTTTGTAGAAGAAACTAAGTGTTCGAGCAACTTCTTACATTAATCTGCACTCTCTGGGTTCTGGAGTCCTCAATCTTCTGGTGGATCTTCTCTTTGCGGTATTCCTCATAAGCAAAAGGATTTGCCATGGTCTTTACCTGGAGCCAAAAGCAAACAACAAAACTATTGAGATGTGGCTTTTATGTGGGTTGTGTGTAAGTGGTTTGCATGCATGTCTACACCTGCATCCCAAACAATTTTATATTCAGCAATATGGAGTACTCCCATTCAGCAGACCTGTCAAAATTGCAGACAAAGTACGACACCAAAGGCAAAGTACTTTTCAAATCATTTAGAAAACTAAATTCATTTGTTTTTGCTGAAAAGGAAAGGCTTCGTTTGTTTTGTTATGCTGCATTTTCAAATTTGTAATTTCTGCAACTTTGACAGGGTATATTTTATAGAGAGCAAAGTCTTTTGGGATATTTAAAAGGTCTGTTAATTTTCATATAAAATTATCTAAAAGTAAATATATTTGAATGTTTTTTTGTTTTAACTTATTTTTCTATATTGCATCATTTTATCAGAAGATAATTTTACGAAGAGCAAAATAATATTTAAAAGTTTAATTTGGTTTATTACAGAATAATTTTCCTGTCTCTTTTTAAAGTTTTAAAAATGTAATTTTAGTGTGTTAAATAAATGTTTATACTGTTCGGCCCGCGACTTGAGTGTTTTGAATTTTGGCCCACGTGTCATTGAGTGTGACACCCCTGGGGTATGGGGTTCTTGGGATGCATCTTAGCAGACCTCTAGAACATGACCTTTTTTCCTAATGGTGCAACAAATAAAAATTACAGGTTGCACAAGTGTGGCCCACTTGAGGTGGAAAACACATATCTCCCCAACTTTGAAAGTATCCCTATCATTAAACAATGAACACACATGGAGCAACATTGTGGTCTAAAGCAATGACAGATATCAAAAGCCGCAAGCCAACATCTGAGTCCATATAGCCCTGTATGTTTCTGGCTCCATTTGAAAAGCTGTGGTCAGGCAAGTAGCTGGCTGTGCTTTGACAGCATAAAGACAGGACATAAAAAAATAAAGAGGGAAGAGAGGGACGTGGCTAAGAATTCAGTTTAAGGGTCTGACATTTTCCTTTCATACGTAGTTCATACCTTTTTCTTTTTTAGGTAATCCTAAAATATTATGTGGCGCTCCATGTATGCTTTCCAGCACATTCTTCAGTTATGTGCTGGTTGTTTCAGGTGCCTCTTTACACAGCCTATACCTTGGGTCTTCTCTGGTGTGGTAGAACTACACCTTGGGTCTTGTCTGGTGTGGTAGATCTGAGTCTCTATCGCTCTGGTGCTCAGGGCTTGTTCCTGAGCTGCCAGAGTGAGCGCTTCAGTGCTGTCCTGTAGGCCAGCCCTTTCTAGCCATTGGTAGGACTTCTTGATATCAGCCACTTCAGTTATGGTCCGGTGGTACATCCCATGCAGGGGTTTGTCCTCCCATGAGAATCTGTCCTCCAGCACTGTATCTTCTGCTCTCCATTGCCTGAGACATTCACCGAGCACACTGTCAGTTGGCCTTGAGCTTGATGTATTCATGCATCTTGGATGTTTCATCCTGGATAGTAGCTTCCACGCCCACTAGTCCTCGGCCTCCTTCCTTGCGGCTAGCATACAGTCTCAGGGTGCTGGATTTGGGATGGAACCCTCCATACATGGTGTGGAGCTTTCGTGTCTTAAAATCTGTGGTCTGTATCTCTTCCTTTGGCCATATTGTTATTCCTACAGGGTATCTGATAACTGGCAGTGTGTAGCTGTTTATTGCCCGGGTCTTGTTCTTGCCATTGAGCTGGCTTCTCAGGACTTGCCTTACTCGTTGGAGGTTTTTAGCTGTTGCAGCTTTCCTTGTTGCCTGCTCCAGGTTGCCATTTGCCTGCGGGATTCCAAGGTACTTGTAACTGTCCTCAATGTCTGCTATTGTTCCTTCTGGGAGTGAGACCCCTCCTGTGTGGACTACCTTGCCTGTCTTTGTCACCATCCGGCTGCATTTCTCGAGCCCGATGACATCCCAATGTCAGTACTGTAGATCCTGGTGGTGTGGATCAGGGAGTCAATGTCTAGCTCGCTCTTAGCATATAGCTTGATGTCATCCATGAAGAGGAAGTGACTGATTTTGGCCCCATTTCTGAGTCTGTATCCATAGCCAGTCTTGTTGATTATTTGGCTGAGGGGGTTCAGACCTATGCAGAACAGCAGTGGGGACAGAGCATCACCTTGGTATATCCCACATTAGATGGACACTTGTGCAAGTGGCTTCCCATTGGCTTCAAGGGTAGTTTTCCACAGCTTCATTGAGATTCCTATGAAGGCTCTTAAGAGTCCTGTAGATGTTGCACAGCTCCAAGCATTCAGTGATCCACGTGTGTGGCATTGAGTCATAGGCCTTCTTGTAATCAATCCAGGCTGTGCACAGGTTGGTGTGTCGTGACTTGCAGTCTTGAGCGACTGTTCTGTCGACCAGGAGTTGGTGTTTGGCTCCTCTGGAGTCTCTACCAATGCCCTTCTGTGTGTTACTCATTAATTGATCCATGTGCCTATTTATCTTGGTTACAATGATGCCTGACATGAGCTTCCATGTTGTGGGGAGACAGGTTATTGGCCGGTAGTTGGACGGGACTGCAACCTTTGAGGGTTCCTTCTGGATCAGGATCGTTTGCCCTTCCATTAGCCATTCGGGGTGAGTCTCATCTCTTAGCAGCTGTCTCATTTTTCTTGCCAGGTGCTCGTGGAGTGCGCAGAGTTTCTTTAGCCGGTAGGCATGTATCATGTCAGGGCCCGATGCTGTCCAGTTCTTCATACCTGAGACTCTTTCTTGGATGTCTGCCTCAGTGATAGTTACTGGATTCTGTTCAGGGAGGTTGCTATGTTCTTTTCTCAGAGAGACCAGCTGTTGGGCATTGCTGTTATGTGCTGTCTCTTTCTCCCACATACTTTTCACATACTGTTCAGTTTCTAGCCTTGGTGGGTCTGCTCGGCTGTTTTGACCCTGCCACTGAGCGTACACTTTCGAAGATTGAGTTGCGAACAGCCGGTTTATCTGTCTGGCTTCTTTGTCTCCTGTGTACCTCTTTAGGCAGCTGCTCAAGGCCAGGAGCCTTTGTTTGGCAATTTCCAGTGCTTTGGGCATTTGGCTGTATCTCTTAGGTACTTGCTTTCTCATTGTACCTCTTTGAGCCACTGTCAGCTTACTCACATCCTTCCGAGTTGCCTTGATTTTGGCCTCTAACTGTTGCTTCCATGGTGGGTACTGTTTTCTTCCATGGTTGCTCTTGTAGCCAAGCATCTCAAGGATCACTGCTGCTGAAGTGTAAACCAGTTCATTGGTTTCTGTGATTGTTGTGGTAGGAATTGCCCTCAATGCTTAATTCACAGTTTCCAGTAGACTTTCAGGCGGTACATGACTTAACCGTTGTAGCTGGTGTTGGAGTTGCCTAGTGTTCATTATAGACATGATTTTGTCTTTCAGGTTAGTTGCTGCCTCTCTCAGCGTATCTGTGGTTGTTGGGACTGTGTACCCAAGCTCAGGGTGGGAGTGTAGTATAGCCTCCTCTCTGACCTGCTGTTCTGGCTCTCTGTGGGGACAACTGTGGGAGCAATTATTAGGAAATGGGAAACATACAAGACCACTGATAATCTCCCTCCATCTGGGGCTCCCCCCAAGATCTCACCCCATGGGGTCAAAATGATCACAAGAACGGTGAGCAAAAATAACAGAACCACACGGGAGACTTAGTGAATGACCTACAGAGAGCTGGGACCAAAGTAACAAAGGCTACCATCAGTAACACACTACACCAGCAGGGACTCAAACCCTGCTGGTGTAGTGTCAGACCCAGACGTGTCCCCCTGCTAAAGCCAGTACATGTGCAGGCCCGTCTAAAGTCTGCTAGAGAGCATTTGGATGATCCAGAAGAGAATTGGGAGAATGTCCTATGGTAAGATGAAACAAAAATAGAACTTTTTGGTAGAACTCTACTCATCGTGTTTGAAGGAGAAAGAATGCTGAGTTCCATCCATAGAAAACTCATACCTGCTGTAAAGCATGAGGGTGGAAGCATCATGCTTTGGGGCTGTTTTTCAGGAAAGGGACAAGGACGACTGATCCGTGTAAAGCAGGGATGTCAAACATACGGCCCGTGGGCCGTATCCAGCCTGCCAGATGGTTCAGTCCGGCCCAGTCATGAAGAGTAAAAATTTTAAGAATGTTTACAAAAGAAAGCACGTTTCTAGTCCATTCCTGGGGGGAGTTGTGATTTTTTAAAGAAATAACCGAAATGCGCAATTCCGCCACTAGGGGGAGCAAAGGCTAAGCAAAACTGGTGAAAATGCATATCTTTGCACCTGCCAAAAGTGAAACCTAATGGCTTTGTGTCTGCATAAGATGTAGTTTGGTTCCCCACAAGCCGCACTGCTGTTACATTGGTATAAGAATGATCTGTAGTGACACCCTAATGACCAAGATGTTGTCAAAAAGAAAAAAAGTGTTGAAGTAAAGTGCTGAGCTTTCCAGGAAAAATGGACAAAGATTTATTTGAGTTGAGTTGAATGCAAAACCTGCATGCTTGTTATGTCATCAACAGGTGGCAGTGCTCAAAGAATATAATATTCAGCACCACTATGAGACAATGAGGAAAGTTTCACCATTTGCAGTTAATAAAAGAGAGGATTTACCAACTAAAAGCTGGACTGAAAAAAAAAACGTCTGCATTTACTGCAGCATGACGTCAGTGATGGAGCAGTGATGGACACCTGATTGCAGACAAGTTGGAGCAAACATCCAAACCATTTTCAGATGCTGAACCTATTGAAAAATGCTGAAGGCTGCAGAAGTCTTGTTTCCAAATAGCAGTCTGTCAAGGATTATGATTACAGATACAACATCTCTGAGGAGACTCATTGATTTGCACATTTACATTTTAGGCAGGTATTTCATTTTTTTGCAGCCCCTCTTGAGTTTATTATAAGGATAGATTCAGTGTCAGATGTAAAATATTCAGTCTGAATAAAAGTAAATTAACCAATTTTGTTTAAGTGAAATGCATTTTATTTTACATCCATTGGCTTCTGTGAATGAATGTGTAATAATAAGTGATTAGGCTACCATGTTGGCTGAGGCATTTTATCCAACTGAATACAAAAAACAAAAAAAAAAGTTATTTTGCTTTTATGTTACTGGTCCGGCCCACTTGGGATCATACGTCTTGAATGCGGTACCCGAACCAAAATGAGTTTGACACCCCTGGTGTAAAGGAATGAATAAATGTTGGCATGTATGGTCAGATTTTGAGTGAAAACCTCCTTCCATCAGCAAGGGCTTTCAAGATGAAACCCTTCAAACGGCAACACGCCCCCGCTGGTCTCTCCCCGGATGGCACATTAGCAGACCGGAACCACCGCTCGTCTTTCAGCGTGACAACGATCCCAAACACGTTGCCCGGGTAACAAAGGAGTGGCTTTATAAGAAACATTTCAAAGTTCTAGAGTGGTCTAGCCAGTCTCCAGATCTCAACCCCATAGAAAATCTTTGGAGGGAGTTGAAAGTCCATGTTGCCTAGCAACAGCCCCAAAACATCACTGCTCTAGAGGAGATCTGCATGTTTGTGAAAACCTTGTGGAAACTTACAGAAAACGTTTGCTGTCATTGCCAACAAAGGGTAAATAACAAAGTATTGAGTCGAACTTTTGTAATTCACCAAATACTTACTTTCCACCATCATTTACAAATAAATTCTTTAAAAATCAGACAATGTGACTTTCTGGATTTTTTTTGTCTCTTAGTTGAAGTTTACCTATGATGAAAATTACAGGCCTCTGTCGTCTTTTTAAGTAGGAAAACTTGCATTATTGATCACTGACTAAATACTTGTTTTCCCCACTGATCCATACATATCATACCTTGTGGTACAGCCTCATGTCCATGAAAAAACCATGCATGTAGGCTCGCAGAAGAGATGATCCCACAAGATGGGATAAACCTGAAACAAATCAACAAACATAAGTCAAGCACTCCACTACTGAAATTTAGTTAACTGAGCAAAATAACTTGGCAGATGAAAAATGTTACAATAATTTTGGTGAATTAAATTCTATGAGACACTGGGATAAGGAACTGAACATTTTCAGCTTTTAACAGACATCTTAGCTGTTTTTAATCCTGCAAACCTGTGAGAGCTTGTGGATGGAAGAATGCATCAATTTAAGCAATAGGTTCTTCCCTGAAAAATGTCTAATTTAAATACTACTCAGATGATCTTGGCAAGTGCAGTTATGCAACCAGATCACATTATGCTTTTGCTTTTCATCAACTGTGCTTTGTGTCATTCGATCTCATTATTGCTGAGCCTGCCATTCAACCCTTTCAATGTTTCGTTCAATTCTTGTCTCCAACCCCACATTCTGATCTGAAAAAACAATTCTGTTGCAATAACCACAAACCTTGGTAAAGAAAAAAAAAGATTTTTGAAATTGAAATTTGAGACTGATTTAATATGAATTTTTATTTTCTTTCTTTAACTTTCTGGGAGAGACAAAAAAGTTGTAGTGTGGTCTCACCCAGATTTTCCAGGTCCTTTCGCGTGACAAATTTGTAATCATCATACACGGTAATCTCTGGGCTCTCCTCCAATTCCTCAGTGAGATTGTCAAGGAAAGAACACCAGCGTGGAGCAGGGCCAAGAGCCTAAGAAATAAAAAATTATTTCAAGGTTAGGATTTAGGATGCAACAAAAGTTTCAAACTCATCTATATTTATTGAAGCAAAAACAGAAAACCCTAACCCATGTAAACACTTTTCACTTAACTTTCGTATCAGTTGATATTAAGGTTCTGTCTGATTTCGTTCATCCTCTGGTTTTGAAAATTGCACCACATGTAGGATTTTACAGTCAGAAAAAGCAGTTTTCAGGTCAAATTAATTAATTTTGTAACAAGAGCACAGTGGTTGCTTCTCCATTGCTGTTTGTCAAGTTGAATGAACTTCATGACATCATCATCACTGTGGTGTAGTGGTACGGCTGTCGACCTCTGATCGGAAGATTAAGGTTAGACTCCCGCCCTGCCAGCCCGTACAGTACAGACCAAAAGTTTGGACACACCTTCCCATTCGTTTTAACGGGAAGGTGTGTCCGAACAGGTGAGCAGGTGGAAAGGTAGCAAGGCTAGACGCTTAGGAGCAGCGTTTAAGCTGTTCTATCCTGGTTGAGATGGGAGGAGAAATGGAGGAGGAGTCATCTTAAAGGAGGAGTTTGTTAGGAGTGTTGTGGTAAAAAGAGTAATGAGTGATGAGTCTGATGATAGAAATGGAAGGTGTAATGGTTAATGTTAGTGGGTACGCCCCACAGGTAGGATGTGAGCTGGAGGAGAAATTCTGGTTGGACCTTGATGAAGTCATGATGAGCATCAGTAGGAGAGAGAGTTGTCATTGGTGCAGATTTCAATGGACATGTTGGAGCAGGAAACAGAGGATATGAGGAGGTGACGGGCAGGTTTGGTAACCAGGAGAGGAACGTAGAAGGACAGATGGTGCTTGATTTAGCAACAAAGATGGAAATGGCTCAAGTGAATACGTTCTTTGAGAAGAGGCAGGAACATAAGAATGGAGGTAGAAGCACCCAGATAGACTACATCTTGTGTAGACGGTGAAATTTGAAGATCAGTGACTGCAAAGCAGTGGTAGGGGAGAGTGTTTCCAGACAGCATAGGATGGTGGTGTGGTGGATGACTCTGGTGATGAAGACGATGAAGAGAAGAAAGGACAAAGACAGAGAAGAGGACAAACTGCTGGAAGCGGAACAATTATGCAATCTTTGCTTTGAGGATGTTGATAGGGAAGTACAGAGAAGGTCAGAGAGAGACACACCGTCTCTGGAGATCTGGAGAAAGTTTGGGTGTCCAGGGAGGAACTATGGTCTTGTATGAGCAAGTCTGGAGTGACAGAAGAATGTTAGAGCAGTGCAGGACATGGATGAGGGCTGTAAGAAAGTGGTGAGGTGTTCTCTAGGAGTGACAGGGGAGTTCAAGGTGGAGGTGGGATTACTAGAGGGATCAGCTCTGAGCCACTTCCTGTTAGCAGTGGTGATGGACAGACTGACAGATGAGGTTAGACAGGAATCAACATGGACTATGATGTTTGCAGATGATATTGTGATTTGTAGTGAGAGCAGAAAACGGGAAGAAGAAGCTAGAGAGGGTGGAGGTTTGCCCTGGAAAGGAGAAGAATGAAGGTTAGCGGCAGTAAGACGGAGTAAATGTGTGTGAATGAGAGGAACCCAAGAGGAAGAGTGAGGTTACAGGGAGAAGAGATGATGAAGGAGGAGGATTTGAAGGTTCTAGGGTCAACAGTCCAGAGGGATGGAAAGAGTGAAAAAGAAGTGAAGAAGAAAGCAGGCAGTTTGGTATGGATGGAGAAAAGTGTTAGGTGTGATGTGTGATAGAAGAGTTTCAGCTCAAATTAAGCCAACACAATAATTGCAAGTTTATCACAATAAATGATGTCACACGTGTATGGCAAAAGACAACGTAAATGGCGAAAACTGGTTACATTAAACATACGCATTTGACCAATCAGATGGAGCCTTTTTATGTTAGAAACCTGCCGCCTTTGTAGATAACACAAAAAGTGCATCTACTTTCTGGGAAAGATCATTTGAAAGACATTGAATTGCTAAAATGTTCTCTCTCGATTTAGACTTCCTAAACAATTCTAACAATCTCATCTAAACTATATAATGGACACACATACAGCATTCTTTCATTGTACCATTGTGTATACGATTCTTTCATTCACAAACCCATTACAGCCCCTGAACAACTAGATGTGACCTCTCTGATGCGTCTCTGTACTCACAGGGATATAGAATGTGTTCATCCTTGTGTCTTCATTAGCTGTAAAGATCATACCTAAGAAGACAAAAAAAGTGTATGTGACAAGAAACAACTCTATATAAACATCAGAAATAAAAATGGCACATTTGTGATATTACGACAAAAGTAGACAAAAACAAAGCTGAAGAAAAGAAGAACAGAAGGCGAAAGACTGCTTTTTACAAGTCATAGATCATAATTGGGTTGTGATATCTATTATGTTTTACTCTTTGAATGTCTCAAGGATTCTGCTGCAAGCACACAGTTTCATAAACGTATTCATTTTACCTGAATTAGGATAGATACAGACATCATTGATGTTGGTTTGAGGCTGGATGGAGGAAAAAATCTTTCCCTGGTGAAAAGAGCAACAGTTAGCCACTATTGGTAGAAGTTTTGCATGGCATTCCCTAAAAACAAAACATCCGGAAGAAGAATGTGTGGAACTTTGTGTAGATGTTCAACTTTTTTTATAGTATTCTTCCAGAGTTGGTTTACCAAAAACATTTTTTTCCCCAACTAAGAAACCTTCACTTACATTTTTTATACAAATCCAGTTTGGATTTCTACTAAAAATATATAATACCAAGGCTTTCTGTTAATATATACACTAAATTACCAAAAGTATTGGCTTAGCCACCTAAATGATCAGAATCAGGTGTACTAATTGAATTAATACCACAAAAACAATGTTTTTTATGTTTTGACAGAAAGTAAAATGGAAACATTAAAAGTGCAAAGTAGGAAAAGTAAATAAGCCACAGACGGTAATGTTAACTCCAAGCGTTATTTGGAGCCAGAAATCATTTAACCAATTTAAAAAAAGACCAGTTTGGAGTTTGTGGTTCCTTTGAAAATGTTGTCTGACGTCGACTTGTACCAAAGAGCCCTTGAGAGGGATTTAGCGAACAATTGCATTCAAATGTTTTTCCACCACCCCTTTCCCCGTAAAGGCTGTAGGGATACAGTGCTGACACCGAAATATGTTGAAAACAAGTTTTAAGACTTTTAAAAATGCTAATAGAAGAACATGTGTTTACTATTCATAATTTCATTTAGAATGAAAAAAAAGTTAACATTTTTACTAGTAAAATTAATGAGTTTGATTCCAGTCTAAACAATATCTGGGCTTATAATCAATCCAAAAATGATAATTATCATCAGTGGAGGCTCCAGATCTACAAAAATGCTAAATAAAATTTCTTGTGCACCTCCCTTTAGCACAGTCCGGTTTTGCAGCTCTGGGATATCTTTCCGCCTTTTTAAATGGTTTGACTTTTTAAGTTTCAACTGAGAAACTTTTAACTTTTTTGCACTTTCATTAAAAAAACAAGTACAGGTGAATTCTCTTGAATTTAGTTACACAATAAAAATGAATTGCCAGAAATTAATCTAAAATGGGTTAAAACAATCTTTAGTTTAAGAAAAAGGAAATAAACATACTGATTTTAATCATTCCAAATGTGTTAACTTTTTGTCACTGTGACCTGCTTGCTCTTCAAAAGCAATGACTTTTTATTTGAGGTATTTTAGGTTAATTTTAGGTTTGCTAAAAAAACAAAGCAAGATGAATGGATCAGCAAGTGTTCTTAAAGCTCTAAAGTTCAAAGACTAACTTACAGTATCTTTGTTCCAGATCTTTATAATTTTTGAGTCAGAAGACAAAACAAGGTCCAAGTGACTTTGAAAGTTGAGAGAAGTGATGGGCAAGTTGTATAGGTGGTCTTTGACCAACAGCGGGCAACTGGACCGCAGGTCATAAAGCAGAACCTGCAAAAGAAAAAGAAAAATCTTAACCCTGGAACAAGCACACAAATGGGGAGACAAAGATGTAAATGGGACTGAAAGGCTTTGCTTTTCTTGGGTTTCGCAGGTGAGCGCCCTGCGGCAGGGGCTCTTCCTGCAGTGTGGAATCACTCTCTGGTGGGCCCACCAACTGCAGCAGAGCTCAAAAGGAGCCGGTCCAATGTGCTTTATGTTCAGGTTTGTTTTGTTTTGTCCATGTTCAAATGGAACCTGCCCTATGAAAATGTTTTCATTGGAAGATATTTTGATTTCATTAAATATGACCTCCCAATGCAACAAATGAAAATGTTTTGTTCCCTAGAATCTACCAAATGTTGTGAAACTTTATTGTGTGTATTAATGTGAAACGGTGGCTTTAAAAGTTTTTAGTGTTGAAAAAAATACTGTTATCTTTATGTTTGTTCAATAATATTCAATATTTATTTTTATGGTTAGTGACTTGAAAAGGATTCTGACTGTCATTTGCATTGAGGATTTAGAAGAAATCATAAAAAACATTATATATTTTAGAGGAGCTGAACAAATTGTACCGAAACAACAAAATTACATGAAAATATACTAAATATATTTTATGCTCCAACATTTTATGAAAGAATATTATACAATTGCAATAAAGAAAACAGGAAAAAATAAGCCAAACAAATAGAAAGGAGCTCACCTGCCCAGTGCTTGTGCCAACTCCCATCGTGAGGGAGCCGTTGAACTTAAGCGCACTGATGGACGGCAAACTCTGAACTCTGTCGACAAACATGTTGTTATCATGTAACACAAAAACAATACCACAACTACAACCACAGAAAAAGTCAGGTCATCAAAGGCATCATGGGTATGGGTCTGATACTCACTCTGTTCCGTCACTAAAGCTGCTCAGGGCACAGTCCAGTATCCCCACTCGATTACGAACACGAGGGTCCCAGCATTCCACTTTTCCCTTTCAGAAGTAGACAAAATATGAAGACAGCAAGACTTTTGTTGGATTGTTTTGATTGCAGCGATTAGCCATGAACATTTCTGCTCATCATGTTAATATTACTTTGCGTCTTAAAACCACCAAATATTTCTTAAGCAAAGAGGTCCCTTTAGTACATCATTAACCCCCCCAAAAAAATTATAATTTATTGTTGTACACTGGAGTCATTTCAGATATCTTCACAGAAAACAAGTTCAGAATTTTATCTGAAATCTATCCAAATTTAATGCATTTGATTTAGTTTTTACGATGGCGAGGATTGTCTGCCCTATGCTGCAATAATTATATCTTTAAAAATAACAAGGTGAAATATCATCCAAAGGAGAACCTGGTGGTGCTGGTGTGTGCGTGGACTGCCGTCTGTCCCTGCTCTGTGTTTGTCTGGTTTTGCTATCCTAGATAAGTATCCCACATAAAAAGTTTGGATCCATTTTCAGAGCCTATACTGATCGCAGTATTGGTCTAATTTCTCTCAGGTGACACTGGAGGACGTTCATTCTCTGCTGAAAAAGATTAAGCCCTCATCCTGCCCCCATGGATATAATTCCCACCCCTGTCTTTCTAAAAGCGTTAGAGAGCGTAGGTTCTTTTGTTGTCGACTTTATTAATCTCTGCACCTGAGGACCTAAGGGCTCTGGAGCTTAGAGGACTGACTATCAGCTATCAGTACTCCCTCTGAACCAGTATCTGCAGTATCACAACCAAACTCTGTCCCCTCATTCAGACCCCCCAGCCAGATATCCCACAAACCATCACCACCAATTGTCACCTTCACCATACCATCCCTGATATCCACACGATCTATTTACTATAGGAAACGCAAAAGGATCTATAATAATCTTAAAACAGTGCACATCCAGAACTCGTCCAGTCACCACCAATCCAGTCACAGCAATAAGTCCACCGATCTGAATTTGGCACTCCTAAACGTTCAATCACTTTCAAACAAATCATTTCTTATTCATGACATTATTTTAGATCACGATCTTAATGGCCTGTTTTTAACAGAGACTTGGAACTCTGGTCCACCAATTTCTCTGTCAGAGGCAACACCCCCCCCCCCCCCTTTTTAACTTCACAAACAAGGACAGAAAACAATGCAGGGGTGGTGGGGCCGCTGCAATTTTATCTGCAGCTATTGGTTTCAGAGACACCATGTTTAACGAATACTCTTCTTTTGAATATCAGACCATAGTATATAATAATCCCGTCATGTTGTGTTTGATTGTGTACAGACCTCCTAAATATAATTCATCTTTTATTTCTGATTTCTCTGAACTTCTTTCTTCAGTATACATGGATTTTAGAAAAATAATGGTTCTAGGTGATTTTAATTTAAACGTTGATGATCCATCAGAAATGTATGTCCGTGATTTTGAGGACTTTTTAACAGCTATGGATTTTGTTCAGCATGTGAACGTGCCGACCCACAACAGAGGTCACATTCTGGATCTCGTCATTACTCACGGCCTGAAGGCCTCAGTGAACCTCTGTTGTGAATGTGGGCACTTCTGATCATTCATGTGTGTTTTTAAAGTACACGACTGCATAATTGAGAAGCTCCCTGAGAGAATCATTAGAGGGCGCCGTCTACACCCTGAACTGGCTGCAAACTTCATCTCACATTTGGAAAATCAGCCACCATCTCTTTCATATCCATCTATGGACTTTTCGATTCAGTATTTTAATAATAAACTCACCACAATTCTGGACAAAGTCCCCCCATTAAAAATACAAACTGTTAAGGAGAAAGCTCCACCGCCTTGGAGAACAGAAGATATTAGGAAACTTAAGACTGACAAGAAGGGACGAACGGCGGAAAAAAAACCTCACAGTAATGCATTACAATAACTCCATTAAAAAGGCAAGGCCAGACTATTTCTCAAAGTTCATCGCAGAAAATCGTTCAAAGCCAAAAATCTTCTTTGCCACAATTGACAAAATATTAAACCCAATCTCTGGCTCGCCATCCACCTTTGGCAGTAAAACCTGTGAGGAGTTTGTAGTCCACTATACCACTAAGATGGATGACATTAGATCATCTATTTTACAGGGGAGGGATTAATAATCCCTTGTTGACCTTTCCATTGCACGTCCTATCAGTGAGAGAACACTCCACAGTCTTGTCTTGATTGACGCTGCAGCGCTCCGACAAATGATGTCCCAAATGAAAACAAAAACTTGTTCTGTTGATCCTACCCACCTCCTTTTTTAAGTCAGTTTTCACATCCTGTGAGGAAGAGCTACTGAACATGTTGAACTGCTCTCTTCAGACTGGAGTCTTCCCTGCATCCCTAAAGACTGCCATGGTGAGACCCATTCTGAAGAAGAGATGTGTCCACTGTAAATAACTACCAACCTGTCATTTTTAAGTACATTTTTTAGAAAAGCTCATTTTTACCCAACTGAATGATTTTATTAATGAAAATAACACTTTAGAAAAGTTTCAGTCTGGTTTCAGACCTCACCACTCAACAGAAATGGCAATTGTCAGGATCTTAAATGATCTCAGGTCCACCGCTGACATGAAGAAAGTATCTGTTTTAGTCTTTCTGGACCTGAGTTCAGCCCTCGACACAGTTGATCACTCTTACCTCACAGATAGAGATTTTATTGTTAATTTACCGTATTTTCACGACTATAAGGCGCACTCAAGTCATAAATTTTCTTCAGCCAGCAGGGGGCGCCCTATGAGCAAGATGGAGTGAAGAAGGGAGAGGGAAGGGAGAGAGACATAAAGGCTGAGTGGAGCCTAACTGCAGTGCAACTGTCTGCAATTTATTAATTCTATCTCATAACCCTTAATGATCTCAGTAGGGGAGGGGTAAGCAGAGGTGCAGTTTACTCACTCACGTTAACGGCATTATTGCCTATTTACCATGAACTAACAAAACTAGCGTGTGGGAATCGACACTTCCCATGAGTCTTAGTGGCCATGGGCGGGGCTAAGCCCCTGGTCCCAACACTTGTCAACAAGATGGCTGAAGCCCTGTTTGAACTGAAGCCATCAGCTACGCGGAGGAAAAGTAAAAATAAATCAAAGCTAACAAATTTGCTCCCGCTGATTTTTTTAAACACACATTGAGTGTTTGTTTTTGTGTGTGCTTTAAGCTGCTGTTTTCGCTAACGCATTTAGGGAGGACAAAAGCAGAGAGACTGGCACAAGCCTGCATGTGTGCCGGGTCCCACACTTTTTAATCTTTACATGCTTCTGCTTATTAAAGTCATCAGGAGACAGCCATTCACTTTCATATCTATGCTGATGACACACAATTGTATGTAGCTGTGTCTCCTGACGACACTGGACCCATGGACAGCCTTTTAAACTGTATTTTAGATATTATGATGTGGATGGGAGAAAACTTTCTGCGCCTCAACCAAGACAAACCTGAAGTCTTGGTAATCGGTTCTGAAGCTGAGAGGGATAGGGTCCAATTTTATCTGTCAACCAACTCTATGACTATATGTGACAGAGTAAGGAACCTCGTGTGATTCTAGATGCAGATCTGAGCTTTGACCAACACGTGAATCAAGTGACTGAATCTGCATTTGACCATCTGAGACTCTCTCTAGAGCCGGAGCTGAAAACTTAATTCATGCTTTTGTCACATCTAGAATGACTAACGCCCTCCTTTCTGGGGTAAAGATAACACTCTTATCACGTGCAGCTAGTCCAGAACTCTGCCTCACGCCTTTTCACGAGAACCAGGAAGAGGGAGCACATTACACCAATCTTAAAATCTCTGCACTGGCTCCCTGTCAGCTTCAGGATTGATTTAAGATTCAATTCAATTCAATTTTATTTGTATAGCCCAAAATCACAACAACAGTCGTCTCGATGGGCTTCGAAGTAAAACATGAACTCAAAAAGATCACAAATACAAAGAGTTCAATAGGAAAATACTAAAATGAACTAACAAACTGACTAAGCTATACTGGCATCCCTGCCCTTAGACCCCCCTTCGTGGTAAAGAAAAACAGTTTCTTAAAACAGAAAAAACTGTTTTTAAGAGTGTCCATGTTCTTAGTCCTTCTTTTAAATCAGACTTGCTTTTAACTTCTGAACCTCCCAGAGCCCTTAGGTCCTCAGGCTCGGCCTGCTGAAGGTCCTTAGGGTCAAGACAAAGAACCACGGCGGGGCCTCATTTAGAAAGTATGGACCTCGTCTGTGGAACAGTCTACCTGAGGATGTGAGGGCCTCATCCACTGTTTTGGTTTTTTTTTGTTCAGGTTTTTAAAAAGAAATTTAAGACTCACCTGTTTAACTCAGCTTTTAATTAAATTCATATCTTTATATCATATATTTCCTAAGAGTGCATTTATCTATTTATTATGATGTTTTATCAAATAATTGGATCGATTTTATGATATTTCATCACATACATATTTGCTTAATCTAGAATTTCTACTCTTATATTTTACGATATTTTAACATATATTTATTTATTTAATGTCTTTTAGCCAAGCTAGACCTTTTACGAGTGTTTTCTCACCCTTAACTGGGGTGTTTGTGTCTAAACTGACACCCCGGAGGACAGGGCAGACAGCGCCTTCTGGGTTCTCTCTTCTCTTTTACTTGTGTTTGCTTTCGTGAATTTTATTTTGAGGGGCTTATTTAATTATGTTATTGCATGAATATGGATTGGTGTTTTCTGCATTCCTGTTTGCTTTTATGCACAGCACCTTGAGCTGTTTTTTATATGAAAGGTGCTATATAAATAAAATTAATTTAATTTAATTAATCTCCTTGAATTTTAACATTTATTACTAAATAATCCTGAAGTGCAAACTAAAATTACCAACCTTATTTTAAATGTTGTTTAATAAAACCATATTAAAATAATTATTTCTCCATGAACTGGGAATTATTTCAACAGGAATAAGGCTAATTCTGAAGAAAATTTGGTAGCACCATAGCCAAACTAAGAAGGCAACAGGGACACAGAATAATCAAAGGCATTTCAATACTATCTCTAAAATCTCCATGAATACAAGCTAAAAATGGCGCAGAAACATTTCTATAAAATCCATTTAAAGAAATATTTCTGGAAAAAAAATAAGTGTAGAAATATAACTGCATCAAACTGCTCTAAAAAACTAAACTCCAGGAACTGACCGTTTTCCCCAGCAGATGGCGCCCTTCAAGCGGTGTACAATGAGAGCATATACTCCCGGATACCTTACCTTGGACTAAGACTCAAAGTCCCCCTCATCCCCCTCATTCCAAAACCTCACAAATATTTTCTTATATTGACAGCTGGCTGCCCATCTGATGCATCTCAAATAATATTCAATTAGTACTGGATTTACTCGATTATTCAGGTCTAATTACAGAATAATCTTAGTGAAACATTTTTTTATATCGCTCTTTACAAAAACGTGGCTTTGGCAGCTACTATACAAAGTTATCAAAACCTTTCAACAACCCCACCTGTTCTTCTAAACTTAAATGAGATTCATCTCTGAGATCTGATAATAAATGTGGAATCAGACAGGGGTGTCCTATATATTATGTTCTTGTTCATTAAAAGTAATTTTCATCGCCAACAGATCCATTGTTATTGTTATCAGCTTGCTGATGATGCAATTTTTTTTTAAAGACAGCTCTCAAACTCAGCAGTTGATGTAATTAAACATTTCTCTGTGGCTTCAGGTATTTCATTAAATGTAAAAGATGCAGGATTTTGCCGGTTAAATCACGTAATTTTGATTCAATCCTCGATATTCCTGTAAAAAAACATCTGTCACATATCTTGGTCATTAAAATAACTAAAATTCAAAAATATACAGAGGCTCGAGATCTGTCCATTAAAGGTAGAATTCTCCTTTCCAGGCTCCCTAGAGTCACTTATGCAGCTCAGTCTCTACATGTCAGCTACTTCATAAGCAAAACTAACAACTAACTAACAAGATTAACAGCCTTTATTTTATCTGGACATGTTTGGAAACAAACTGAGGACTGTGAGGAGCAGCATTCCTCCATTCATTACC